>MU225819.1:595618-627184 GCA_018584345.1 Thuja plicata | reverse complement strand
ACTAGATGATGAACTTTTAAAAGCAAACATGAAAGTTCTTGAATTGGAAAACATAAAAAAGAAGTTGGAATCTGAATTAACAGAAGCAAAGGATAAGATTGATAAACTCCACACAAGTTCTGATTCAATTCAATCTTAGCTCAATGCACAAAAGAAAAAAGGCAACAATACTGGTCTTGGATTCAATATAACACAAACTGAAGTCAATTCATTACAAGAAAGAGAGAAACCTCATGAAGCATCTTTAGAAGCAAGGAAAGTTGAAAATGTTGAAGACATTAAAGCAAATCTACCAAAAAGGGAAATCAAGCAAGTTAATAGAACTTCTTATGCATGCAAAAAACATGGTCATTTGGAAAGAGATTGCAAAGAGGTAAGACCTTTTAATGGTTATTGTTTCTCTTGTAATAAATTTGGTCACAGGGCTATACATTGCAGAACAAATAAAAGAAATCAGTCACAACAAAATCAAAGAAGAATGAATCAAAACAATCAGAGAAATCAACCTCAAAGGAATCTGCAAAACACTACATGTCAGATATGTAACTACAATGGACAAACATCAAAGCAATGTAGCATGATGAACAAGAGCATCAGACCTCCTATCATTTGTCACACATGTGGAAAGGCTGGACACATCTCAAGGTTGTGTAGATCCAAAACTCAAAAGCAAGAGGATCCTAAGAAATCACTATTTGAAGAGAAAGGAGAAGTTAAGTTTGTTCAAGCAAATGAAGGTTCAAGAAAAATTTGGGTTGAAGTAAAGAAGGACAATGATGTTGAAAAAGTATTTGATGCATCCAAAGTGGATGCACCCTCTACTTCTTCTTGAATATACCTTCTTGGTCTTAGCGGGAGCTATTCTAGCTCAGGACCCCTACGCGGTTGGTATACTCACCTCTGAGTATGCACCTATGAAATCATGGTTAAAGGAACATAATATTGCTATGTGCACTCACGCACTATTTAATATACATCGAGAGCTAAGTTTCAAAATCTCTTAGTAATTTGCATACGGTTGCAAACATTAAATGTAGTAGATTGTATTAAAGAAAGTAAGTGTTCGATCTCTCTCACACTTGCATTCGAGAGAATAGAATTTGGAGAGAATTGGAGCACTAGACATCTAGGCAAGGAAGCATAATAGATTTGATATTTGAGTGAATGGACAAGGATTTTGAAACGGAACCCTAGCAATCACGCCATTTTGGAATTTCATAAAACCCTACTTAAGCAAGTTCCAAGTAAGTATGGCAACCCTAGTTGTGTTTGATATAGTAGAGAGGAAGAGATTTGTATTCAAGAGGCATCCATTCAAATCCATACTAGATGATGTGGAAGGGGCTTTTTCCAAAACCCCGCTAGGTGTTGTTCACATGTAAGATATCTGCACATATATTTACTGTAAGAAGGAAACAATAGGAGATGTAAGCATAGCCACTCATATGGGATCAATGATGAAACCTAATTATACATTCAAGGATGAGTTCGCGCACTTGACAGATAACCCTATTTTTGAATACTTGAATGCACATGAGTTTGATGAGCCAGAGTGGGTGAAGATTTTGTTAAGTAGAATACATGATGATCTTTATTGGATTGGTGAGGTCTCTGTGCACATCACTACATACCTAATCCATGAATTAACCAAAATTCCCAAGACCAGACTAGTTTTTCCTACTGTAAAGATATCAAGGAATAGGTTGAGCAAGCATGCCTATCCAGAAGTGACAGGCGTGGTATGACAGTTGATCCTATCAAGGAAGAAGACATAAAGATTGTAACTATGATCCTTGGTTACAAGTTCTAGCGAGCAAGAAGATTGAATAGTGTCTCTGCAACAATTGTTCTAGTAGCTATCATAATTGTAAAGGATAACACTCAGTAGAATCTATGTGAGATATTGCATGCTCAATTAATTGACAACATCCGAGCAATCAAGCATGACAAGAGTAAGACATTTAGGTTTGGGTCTTTGATCATTTATCTATACTTCCATATTGTTGGTAAGGTTGCAAATATTTACCTAGACAGGAGAAAACCCACAATGTCTCAGATTTCTCTTAAGGTCACTTTAGAGAGTAGTGCAAGGGATGCCATGGATATAGATATAAAGACATTCAGGATCAAAATGCAGAATAGGTTCAGAATATCTAAGAAGTCAGTTGAAAAATACAAGGATACCATATGTTTCATGGTAGAAACAGATTGCACATGCATGGAGGCAGTTGAACCTAGAACCAAATGGATTCATCCTCTTGGTTATGAAGTGGAAGATCATGTGTTAGAAGGATATGTGCAAGTTCTATTGTCACTGCCCAAAGATCCTAATGAGCCTAGGTGGGGCACTTACAGAGAGAAGACCAATGAAGTGGATACTATCTTACATAGTGCTGATAATAAAAGGAAAGCATCCAAAATTACATCTAACATATTGAAAGTTCATGGAGTCACTCAAGAAGATCTTGACAAAGCCAGAGATGCTAAGATAGCAAAAGAACTTGAGAAAGCTAAATAGATCCAGAAGAAGAAGAAAGTAGAGAGCACCTCTGCACCCTCTACCACCATTGAATTAGATTCATCTCCACCATCTACACCAAGAAAGAAGACTAGAGGAATAAAACAGGCGCCCACAAATCACCCATCCTCAAGGAACACTCAGAGAAAAGCAAAGAATACTCAATCTCCTCTTGAGGTAGGATTTAGACCTATTCTAAATGTGTTGAAGAACACAATTGTAAATGAAGGGAGATTAGATACACTTTCTAAAGTCTATGAAAAATATCAAGAAATTGATAATACTAAGATACACTCTATGATTATATCTCATATGATCAAGTTCAAGAAGACAGTTCTTGAACTCAAGACAGTAATACTGGATAAGTTATGGAACTTGTTAGAGATCATGAAAAGACATGCAATTGAGGAAGACATGAGGATAAGAGAAGAAACATTGGATACTCTTCTTCCTATATGCTCACATGATGAGAAGGCTATATTATTAGATCTGGTGAAGTCTCATCTCTAAACTAAGACAAGGACCTTATAGATTATGAACAAAGAATATGAGTAGATAGGTAAGGAGACTAAAAAGGCATTTGCACAAGTGTTTATGGATTGACACATGTATCCACCAATCATGCCTACAACAAAAGTTACTCCAGCTCCTTCCAAATAGGTTACAAAACCAGTGGTTCAGATTGTGCCTATGATAGGTCCACAGGCTTCAGCGCCCATAGTGACAATAAATTATGATACAGCTAAAGACTTAGAAGATGCTATAGTAGTTGACAATGTCAAGATATCCATGACTGCATCTGAAAAAGATATGGACAAAGTTGATAAGGCATTTGTAAGCACTGAAGAAATGTGCACTAATGATACCTATGCACAACAAGATGAAGTTCCCATCAATGATCAAACTAACATAAATGAAGATACTCAAGATGATACTCAAGGTGACAAGACACCAATAAAAGAGAAACTAGTAAAGGTTGAATGCATGGATACAAGTCAGAATACTATATTCTCACCATCCACTCAACCATCTACCTCATTGTTGTTAAGGTTAACTCCTGATTCAACAAGTTTGGATGCATGGGGAGAAGAAGACCTAATTAAGATCAGCGTTCTTGCTATGTAAAAGGAAAAAGAGAAACAAGTGATGAGAAATCCTCGCTTTTTGGAAATAGTAAACATATTGAATGACTTAGTGCCTACTAATCATAAAGTAGCTAAAGTCCAATCAGTTGAAGATGTAGACAACATTTTGTCAAACTTCAAATCACACTTTATAAGCTTAGTAGACTCTACTACTAATATTTTAGAAGATGAATACAAAAAGGAGAGACTGAATGATTTGGTAAAGAACTTTACCTTAGATTTGAACTCCTTAAAAATTGTTCAATCCATACTAAAAGAGTTGGCAGCTAAAGGTAAGAGAATCATAGCAAACTGCATGGACAGAGTGAAGTTCACCTCTAAGCACACCAAAAAGGTAGAAGAGGCAGAGTTAATGGTGGATAGTATTAGAAAATTAGTTGAATCATCCACACAAGACATAAACATATGCAATAATGTCTATCAAGGACAGTTGGATAAAATTGAGAAGGCAAAATTAGAAATCAGCAAGATAAGAATAAGACAAACCCAGTTGAGAAATGCACTTGCACCATCTCTAGTAGTCCTTAATGAGAACATTAAATAGATTGATGACACAATGGTGACATATGATCAAGGTCCTTGCATGGATCTGATAAAAATGGAGAAACTGACATATTCTCTATGCGTGCATCTTCAGACAGTTGATGCTATGAAAGTATTTTGGCAGAAAGAGATTCAATCTCTTCAAATTGTATAACCCAAAGTTTACATGGAGTAAGTATGTAGAAGACTTACTAGTTTATGTACACCTTTGTCATTAATGTTAAAGGGGGAGTAATATAGAATGTGTATATGTAGAAAAGTATATGTTTATATCATTAAGATGTTATGATATAGAAGTCACATTTTGTGTTAAGTCATTTTGAGTAACTTGGCCATATTCCTTTGTTGCCATAAATGACAAAGGGGGAGATTGTTGGCAAGTTGACTTCCTGAGGATGCATGAATCATTTTGTGTTTTCATCATGGCAACAATGTCATGTTTAGTTTTTGTCTTGAAAGACAAAATGACTAAGTATGGAAAACAGGGCAGACAGAGATCCTCAGTGATCAACACATCAGCGCACGTGTGAGAGATTGATTCAGCTATGTGCATTCAGATATAATTTATATGAATTTTGTACATGCTACATCTAGACACGCATAGTATGGAACAATAAAATGGTAAACTTATAGGAAGATCAGTAGACCAGTAGTCCAGAAGATAGAGCATGGAAGCTAACTACTATTTTGATCAGTGTGAATTATTTTGTAATGTAGTGGCTAAGCGCCTTTTGTTATATGTTTGTAATGATGTAATTATCATTGTAGTAAACATGCTTGAGCTGACTTGTTTGGAAGCATTGTATATTTTGTTTTAGGGCTGACTAGTGTTTTATTTTGGGTCACGCCTATTCGGATATGAACATATAAGTATGTAATGTAAAGTAATGTTACAAGCATCAATTAATATACAAGAGGAAGATATGGAGGGATAGTATAATGAAATCAGTATATGATATAGCTCTTTAAGAGAGAAAGAGCATTCATGCATACATGGAACTAATCAGACAATAGTGTCATCACAACAGTTCATTTTGATATAGTGCATATCATCTTTTAGAATGTTGTAGCCTTCTTCTTATTGGGCAGTGAGCCATAAACCTTTAAAAAGGTTTTGTAAAAGAATCCTAATAGGGTTAGACCCTTAACTAGGCCATTGTACTCATATTGTAAAGACTACATCTAATAGGGCAAAGGAACTCTCACAGGTTCATTATACTTAGTACAATATTTGTGGGTACTAATTCCCATGGGTTTTCCTCTGATCAAGGTTTCCCCATAAGCATATCATGTGTTATGAGTTCTTATGTTAAGCTTCATTATATGTATGTTTGATTTATGTTTAAGTTTCTGAAAATTAATTAATAGACAAACACTGATTCACCCCCCCCCCCTCTCAGTGTTTCTAACAAATCACACTGACCCAAATTGATGAGACAAGCCCCAATAAAAGGAAAAAACACCACAAATGGAGGAAGGACTTACAGTGAAGGTGAAGAAAAGAAAAAGAAAGGAAACAAAGAAGAAAAAGGGACTATGGTACAAGGGATGGAAATCAATCCCACTTAAGATCCAAAGTAATTTTTGAGGAATTGCCCATTGAATGGAAATGGGGTCAACTCTCCGTTTAAAGTGTTGATCCTAAAAGTGTTTTCCCCTAGGATCACTGATATCTGGTAAGGGCATGTCCACAGACTTTGGAACTTGGTATGGCTACCTGGATTTTCTTTCACTTTATCCCACATGAGGAAAAGGTTAGAGATCCTGAAGGCTTTAATGGTAGCTCTCTTGTCAAACCACTTCTTGACTATGGCTTGATGCTTTGATACATGCTCCAAAGCCAATGTTTGTTTCTCCACTAGGTTAAGGAGATTCATGAGCCAGACTTGTACTCAATCTTCTCCTCCCACATATTGGTCCATGAATCTAAGGACTGGGATCTTCAAGTTCATAGGGAAGACCGATAGTAAGCCATAGACTAGTGGGCATGGAGACATCTGTATGGAATTTTTTATCCTTACGCAATCAGTCCATAGAGTGTATTTCAGTTGCGTGTGTCAATCCCTGGGGTTGTCATCCAAGAGGTGTTTGATCATTGTTGTTAAGTTCTTGTTTGTAGACTTTGCTATGCCATTACTTTGTGGATAATAATTTGAAGAGAACTTGAGGATCACCTAGTTTTTGAAGGCCAATTATGTGAGCGAGGCAGAAGAAAAAGAGGGAGCATTGTCACATGCCAGATAGAATGGCATCCCAAACCTGGTTATGATGCACTCCTCCAAGAATTTGGTCATAAACTTTGTAGTAAAATTCTTCAGTGCTTGGGCCTCTGTCTAGCATGTGCAGTAGTCGGTAGCTATCAAAATGAACTTGTGTCCTGCAGATGAAGGGGGGTTAATCACTCAAACAAAATCTAAGCCCCATTGGGCAAATGGGTGTACCTCATATACTAGTTGTAAGGGAATTGTGGGGTTTCTCTCTCTTTTTGTGCTGGTTTGGAAATTGTGGCAAGTTCTCACATGTTCATTGGTGTCTCTGAATATCATAGGCTAGAACTGTCCCACCCTTAAGATTTGGTGAGCAGTTGCATCAGCTGACCAATGTCCCATTCTATATTTGTCATGGAAATCTTCTAGGATTTACTTTGCCTTGAGTCTATCCAAGCACCTTAGGTATAGACCCTCATAATTGCATTTATAAGGTTGTCTATTCTTCAACATGTAGGAGCTTATTTTTATTATCAAGGCTCTTCTTTGGGAACCACTCATCTCCTTTGGGCAACAGTTTTGCAATAGATAATACACTATGTCTTGGTACCATACATCATTGATCCAACCTTGATTGGTGTAGGTTTGGTAAACCAGACCTTCTTCAATCTTAGAGACTAGATTCGTCAGGCCTTGGCCCCTTACTAGTTTCATTGGTTGGGTTTGAAGGTCAAACTCTTGGAGGATTTCCATCCATTTTCCTCTCCGCTCTCCCAGCTCATTCTACATCAAAAGGGACTTTACGGCTATGTTTGGAACTATCCCAATGACTTTACTTCACAAGATGTAGTGTCTAAACTTTTTTACCTCTTTGACAAGAGAAAATGACTGTTTATCCAAGTTTGGGTATCTAAGCTCAGCATCCTTGTAAGGGAAACTCATGAAATCTATGGTTCTCTTGTCTTCATTGTTCTTCTTCTGTGTGAGGATACCTACATATGAGTGCTTAGATGCAAAAGAGTAAACCTTAAAAGGGATAGTGTAGATCAGGATGACCAGGACTGGTGCCATAGCGATGGAATTTTTAATCTCCTCAAAGGATTTCTTGGCTAGGAGAGCCCATTCAATCTTGGCATCTTTCTTGAGCATGTTGTTCAATAATTTTACTATCTCTGCAAAACCGCTGATGAACTTCCTTACGAAGTAGATCTTCCCAAAGAAAGATTTTAGTTCTTTTCAGCTATGTGGTGGTGTCAACTTCAAAATGTCCTCTACCCTTTTAAGGTCTATGGCTATTGCCTTTTTAGAGATGATATGCCCCAAGAGGTTGCCTTCAGTCACCCCAAACACATATTTCTTGGGGTTGAAGGAAATCCCAAATTCCCTACATCTTTGAAGGCATTTTCTGAGATCATCTAAGTGGTCAGTTCTTTGTTTTGAGAAGACTGTGAGATCATCCATGTAGATGATAATGCACTTCCCAACTAGTCCTTTGAAATCTATGTCCATTTCCCTCTTAAACATGGCCCTGATGTTAATCAGTTTGAAAGGAATCTGACAGTAGGCAAAGGTCCCCCATTTAGTTGTGAATGTCATTTTAAGCCTATCCTCTTCCTGAACCATCACCTAGTTGTAACCCAAGTAACCATCTAGAAATGACATCATTTGAGACCCATTAACCTTTTTTAGCACTTCTTCAAGAGATGGGAGTGTGTAATTATCCTTCTAAGAAGACTTGTAAAGGTTCCAAAAATCCACGCACAATCTAATCTCTCCAATTTTCTTTCTCACGGGTACCAGGTTCCCAACCCAAGTGGAATGCCGGATTGGAAAGATGATTCTAGCATCAAGCAACTTCTAAAATTCCCTTTGGATTAAGGGTTCCATAGTAGGGTTTAGAGGCCTCTGTCATTTCCTGAAAGGCTTGGAGTCTAGTTTTAGAGGGATGTTGTGCACTATGACTAAGGTGTCATATGTATTCAATTCTTCATAGCTCCATGCTATGACATCTTGATATTCAATGAGGGGCTGGACCATTTTCTCCTTCTCCTCCTTGGTCCCTACCTTTCTGATGTAGACCTCTCTAGGTTCCTCTTCCATGCCAAGGTTGTATGTATCATATTCTTTACCATCAGGTGTTACGTATGGGCATCTCCTTACTGTAGTCTTGTCACTGTCAAAAATCCTCTATAGTTCTAACATCCCTTTAGGTATGGCGTTGGTCCTTAGATTTATGACACCTTGATCTTTGGGATCTTTGGGTTCAACTACTTCTTCACCTTCCTTTTCCTCATCTATGATTTATTTTTTGAACACACCGTCACATATGATAAACTCCAAGATGTGTTGATCGTCTTGGAAGACTTGAAAATTAGTGACATTGTCCAGAATGGCCGGGGCTGCGACAAGTTCAACTGAGAATTTATTTAGCTTGTATTTCTCCATTGGATGTAATGAACTAGCCAATATGACTATGGCATTGATGACAACATTTTTTCTTCTTTGGATGGTTTTGATGTCGAAAGCATTGAAATTGTTGATTAGGTCCCATGCTCTATTTTGATAGGCTAAGAGCTTCTTATCATTGCAAGTATACTGACTATGGATCTACTTGATGACCAATTGTGAGTCCCCCTCTACTGTCAGTATTTTTATTCCATTTTTGTGGGATAGGAGAAGTCCGTGAACCAACGCTTCATATTCTGCAACATTGTTACTGCATAGAAATTGTAACCTATAAGCGACATAGAAAGACTTACCTCTTGGGTTTATCAATTGATCCCCGCACCTACTCCCTATTTGCATTTGGAACCATCGAAGTGAAATTTCCATATGTGGGGTTTCTTAGTAGGTTTAGACTTGGATGATTTTCTTCTTGGGAGAGCCCTTGGTTTTAAGTTTCTGCCCCTTTTCTTCATCACTGTCAGAAGAGGTCAATTCTCTAGCATTTTGGGTATGTCCAGGTGTGGGTTTTCAACATTTTCACCGCCTTCATCTTCTAGTATTCCTTTGAAAGGGGGGAATTCTCAGTCATTAGAGGTACTCTAGTCACCAATTACATTCATAGTAGGACTTCTATCATCAGAATTTGACCCATTATCTCGATCCCATCTTAGAGTGATTATATTGACTGGGTTGTCTATCTCTTGCTAGGTGTTACTCTTGTCCTCGATCTCAAGGATGTCCTCTTTTATTATCAGGGTTTATGATAGCTTACTTGACAAGGTGATCTGGGTCAATACCTATGATAGTGCTTCTTGTGAACTGGGGCATGTGAACTCAGAATGGCTAGCCTGGTGTAATTGGCAGTACCCTGGTAGTAACAAAATGTTAGGGTCTATGTCTTGACCCAAGTGTCGTAAGCTAGCTATCATGTTGTTGATGAAATGTTGGAAGATGTCATCATCGATATCTAATTCTAAGAGACCTAGAATGGGGCTGTGGTCCAATTCTTTAGCTTCCTATATTTAGAACATGAGGATGTAGTCCATCTGATAAGTGCCCAAATCTATCTAGGTGAACATGACTTCATTCAGGGCTTTGTACTCAGTGATCATCTTTATCAATTTAGGCCCTACATCAAACTTGATCTAGTTATTAAGACCTCTCCATGGTAGCCACACCTGGGTGAAATATGTGGAAAGCCACCCTCTCAAGCACTTGGTCCATTCTTGACTCAGTAGCATCCTATAAGTTTTAGGTATGTCTACTATATGCACATCAATGTGTTCTTGTATTCTGGGATCTACAACCAATTGAATGTGTACATCTTTGAGCACACCAACCACCTTAACCTCGGTCTTATCCAATTACATGACCACTTGGTTCGTTACTTGGGGCACCATCCCTAACTTTTGGCAAATTCACAAGTGTATGACATTGCATAAAGCTCCTGAATCAATCAGGCAATTATGTAGGTTCTTTCCAAACATCCATAAACTGAGTAAGAACAGTGAGACCTCCATCTTCTCCTTGAACATGGTGGGGAATGCCTCAGATGTGTTGATACTGGATGTAGGTGTCATTGTATTATTGGTTGACAAGCCAGGTTTTGAGTGGTCCAGAGATCTTAGAAGGGCCTCCTTCTAAGATGGGCAGCCTTGCAGAAATTCAAACATAGATATGTTCACTTTAGTTTCTTCAATTTATCAACCACGCTATATTTGTCACTTGACCAAGCTGCACCTCTGTAGCTAGGATATGTACTCACTATAGGGGGTGTGGGATCAGTCGAGCCTTTAGGAGGCATGGGATGGTTACTAGCTCAAGGATCAAGTGGGGTTGGTTGTTTTCTTGGGGCAATACCATCGGTGAGAGGTTCCTTTTTGCTCCGAAGGTATATGAGCTTTGTCGATCATTCAGGAAGGCATATACTTCTGAATATTCCAGCTCATTCTCCCTCTGGAAAGGAAACACAAACTCATCTTCTCCTACAAAAGCATCTGAGCCTTCCTCCCTTCTAGACTCGTAGGAATAAAACACCATAGCATTAAATTGCACTCGGGGATCTTCTGGATTCTAGATGTAATCATCACGGGATTTTTTCCCATGTCCATCATTGCCTTGGTGTGAATTTGGAGCCCCAAAAAAATTAGCCCTTGAAGCTTCGTAAGCATTGGTATTGTCTGTTGGGATGCTATCATTATTGGGTCTAGTGTTCCATGGCCTCTTTAGCCTTTGCTGCCCAAATGTTTTCTCTTGCATGTTTTTTTTGTACATGCTAAAATTCCGATTTGGATTTTGAGGATATGTATTTGGACCAACAGGTGCTTGTTGATATCCACCTTGATTTTGGGATGGGTTTACCTTCATCCAGGTGAGCTCATTGGTGAGTTGTGATAAGGTCTTCTTCACAATGTCTAGCTCAAAGGCCATGAGAGTGTTAGGATCTACTTGGGGTATAACTCTTTGCTCCACAAATGTTGTCTTATGAGCCTCATAACCCAGATAAGTAATAGACAGGGGTATGGCTGCAAATGGTTGCACCAAAATGGGATTCAACATAGGTGTGTGAGTGGCTGGAGCTTGATTTATCACTGAAAATGGATGTGGGAAAACAAGGTTATTCATGATAAGCAGTGCTGCATAACTCCCTTCTTGCAAGTCCATCTACTGGGTAAATGTGATAGCTTCATTGTACACTTTTTCCATCGTGTCTCTATCGGCTAGGGGAAGTCTTCTTAGAAAGATTGAGGTGAAAGGGTCGAAAGCTTTCAAGTAAACTTGTATGACAGCTGCATCTGGTATTGTGTAAGGAGCTTCCATATTTTGATGCATCTTGTGAAAATGATGATTGAACATAGAGATGGGTTCCTTAGGTTCTTTCCTCATTGTGATGAACTAGTGATTTGTTGTGGCGGGATCCACATACAGCTTGAATTGATTGAGAAATTTGGTTTCAAATTCATTCCATGCAGAGATAGACCCTCATGGTAATTTGAGGTACCAATTGTATGCAAAATCTCCCAAGGTGTATGGGAATAGACGATAGACAATGTCTTGGTGGGAAATCTCTTTATAGTTAAAAATTTCCTTGAAGGCGTGGATGTGTTGTTCTACTATCTTGGATTCACTATATATGAATCGGGTGCAAAACTTCCCTAGATTTTTGGGTAACTCATGGAGCTTCCCAAAAAATTTAGAGGTGAGCTTGTTGCATTGGTGAAAAAGGCCATCGGAGGAGGTTTCTACAAATTTTGATTTTGCACATTCTAATTTTGCACTATGGCTATGATGATAATCAGGCCATTGATATGTATTTTTGTCCAAGAGAATTCTGAGACTCGGTAAGGTGGTGAGAAGATTTTCTTTGTTCTTCCTTTTGTTACTATGAGATCTATGATGGTGGGTGAGCTCAAGGAACTCGCCTCTCTTTGAAGATGATCTAAGCACTTGCTCGAATCTCTCTAGAGAGAAAGATCCAATGTTATCTAGCTTTTGAGTTTTGAAGCCCTCCTTCTAGTGCCACTTCTGTTGAGGATTGTTTTGACACAAGCCAACTTGCTAGGATCTTGAAATTTGATTTCCTCTCTTAAAAGAATAACTAGGTTATTCCCAAGGTTCTCCAGGGTTGGGTCACAACCTGCTTGGTTACTAAATTGAAGATAAATGTGATTTTTCATGAGGAGGCCTTTTCTAGTTCATTCAAGACATCAAACTGCAAAACACTTTAGTTCTTTTTGGTATTTTCCATTTTAACAAAAATGGGGGTTTGATAAATAAAATGCAATTTTGTACTTTCCAAGATGTTAGATTTTTAGAATTAAAAGACGAAAGAGAGTAGAGAGTACAGTAACAAGAAATAAGAAAATGACTAAAAAATGAAATCCTACAGACATAAATTGTTTGTAAACCCTTGGGAATTGAATGATGGGAAAGATTTGGAGTAAATCCATGAAGCATAAATTAGACCAAGTCACAATTCACTACCCCATGGAGGCAAGTGTTTAAAGATAAGACATATTCACTCGTGTGAGATATTCAAAATGGATCAAATCGTGAAGCCACCAAGATGTGCACACCCATGAGACATATTTATCGTTAAGACCAAAGATGATCTCTTCCACGCATTCATCACAACAAGGTAAAGCCAACAACAAAAAACTCTAGCTAAAGAAATGTGAATTCAAAGCATAATAAACAAGAGGCTCTCTGAAAATAATGAATAATGCAATCATACATCCAATAATTTTGCATAGGTAGCATCAATTCACACACCACGAATGAAGAACCAAATGTATATCTTTATTGCATTAGGAATCTGACCCTTTACATTGATTTGTGATTACAATATATAGAGTTTGATCCACAACTCTGAATTTTGAATTTAGGGCATCAAAGAGAAAAAAATAAATTAAACTAAAACTTTTATGAAAGGGAAACTACTCTTAACTGATACTAGATAACTTTCATTGATTCTTGAATCCATTTACAATTATTTTTCCCATGCAAGGAGGGTCAAACTTGCCAAGAATAAAAGAGAAAAGGAGGGTTTATTCTGAAAACTTGGAGTCTTCTTCTCGTTTCTTGGATTTTTCCTTGGAATCTTCATCTGGAGGCTCTTCCGGTGGTGGAGATTGGTGAGAGACCTTAGTCCCTTCAAAAATAACTCAAGATAACCATCAATCTGATATGGATTTCAACTGGTGTGGAAAAATATGATCTCACTGAAAACACCCATATTTTTCGAACCCTGACCTCAACTCGAAAAATTTTAATGCCCCAAACTTTCATAATTCTTAAATAGCCAAAATTCTAGTCTAAAGTTTGGAATTTTTAGAGGTCAAAAAGACCGAAATATTTGGAAGGCCAAAAAACTTGGAGGGCCGAAAGGCTGAAAGGATGAAACCTGCCTTAGGAAATTATGTTAAGTGTTGGAGATTTCTTCTTCAAAAATACTTTGTGGTCCAAGGGGTCAGTCTGGGAAGACTTCTGGGTGTGTAGCCTAGAGCCTCTGTATGACTTCCTAAACTTCCTCATAGTTTATCTTCTTCCTTTTTACCTTGTTGACCTTTTGTTCTTGTTTTTCTTTGAAGATAGTTAGCTTAGAAGCAAAGAACTAGATCTCCTCTACATGGTTTGTCACCTATGTAACCACTTCTTTTGAATGAAATAATTGTTGCAATTCTTCCTTATTTTCTACGCTTGCCATAATGTCCCTAAATTGTTGGACCAATTCTTTAGATGTCCGTAAGATGTGCTTAGCTTCATCCTGGTACAAATCAAGGCTGATCCATATGAAGAAAGCATCTATTTCTTCCACCCATTCTGAGAATTCTTTGTGTTTCTCTAATATTGAGGCTTGACATTTTTCATAAATGCTGATTATCTTGGTCATGCACTTGATCCAAGTCTCAAAATTGTCTAGCTCCCCACCTTCATATATTTTTACCAGAATTTGGAAGCGTTGTTTCTTAATGATCTATAAATCTTGGAGGGTGGCTCACCATTTTCTTGTCTTAGAATCTAGGCCACCCTCATCTATCATCAAATCAATCAAATTTGTAGCCTCTATTAGAATAAACCTATAAGGTTTGAATATTTTCTTGATGTCACCTTCCCCATATTGCTCAAAATCTTCCTTCCAATATACACTTGCTTTGATGAAGGATGGGGTCAAACCTGTTGGCAATTCTAGGGTGTTTCTCTTATCTAAAATTGCCTATAATGAGGCCTCTAGGTAGTTGGGGTCAATAGGATGAGCCATTTTGTGAATGAATTTCTGCAAGGCTTCATTCTATTCCATCAAGGTTTTTATGGTCTCCTCATCCTTACTCATGAAACCTAGGGCATATTTAAGCCCTAAGGCTTCTAGTGTCTTGCTCCCTTCCCTGGTGGGTTCCCCCAAATCTACCTCCTTAAATGTGTAGTCTTCTAGAGTTAATGGTGTTTGAGAGGTGCTCGCAGATGGGACTACAACTTGTGCCTTCCAGCACCCCCTAGTGTCTTGAGTGATATAGGACATTGTCCGTGCTGGAAATGTAATCTTCATTTGATGAAAATCTTTCCCTAAGGATGGCATATATGTATCTTCCCCTTCATCATCATCTATATAAGTTCTTCTCCTTAGCTTGATTTCTTTAGTAAACCATGTGGGCTTACTAGATGTAGTGATCAGCTCATATGGGGTAACTTGAAGAACTGAATCCAAATTTTGAGACCCTAGAGTCACCTCCTTATCTGGATCTCCTTCTTATTCCTATCTTTATTCCCCTTCATTTTGTTCTCCTTGGCGTTCTTCTTCCTTCTCCCTTTCCTCTTCTACCTTGTCTCCCTCCTCCATTGCCTCATCTTGTTTTTCCTGGCCTTTATCTTCCTATCCTGAGGAACTATCCGAGGCTTTGGTATTGAGACCAGTCATGACCTTTAAGGTGGTTTCAAAAGGTGACATAGCCTCTATAGTTGTGGACCGTCTAGGGGTAGGGATGTGGCAGGTCAAAGGGCTTGATGATGGTGGAGTAGGTGTTGGGAGATTTGGGATTAGAAGCGGAAGAGTTGTTGGTGGAGTTTGAAGAAATGGTGGTGGAGTATGAATAGGAGGTTGAAGAGAAGTTGGTGGAGTAGGAATGTGAAGGGTCATTGTAATAGTATTGGTTTCTATTGTAGGATCATTATTAGTCACCCCTTGGGTGATTGGAGATTCTTGATTCTCAAGCCCTCGATCTTCTTTAGAGCTCTCTCCCACTATGGGTATATTTGTATTTGGATTAGTAAATTGAGTGAGAGGTGGAGTTAGGATTACCTATGGTTGAAAAAGAGAAGGAACACCTACCTCGTACCTAGTTGCATAACTTGGGGTGTCCTATCTTGGGTCTGAGAAACCTTCCAGACCCTCAAAGTTTGACATTTGGAACTCATCCAATCCCAGAGCATCCAAGGGATTATCTAGCTCTTTGGGATCCTCTTGGTGTTTCTTGCTAGTCTCCTTTTCTATCCTTTGTTGAGACCTCATCCTTTTAAATAGAGGGACCTCTTCCTCTTCCTCTTCTTATGGGTCCTCTTGTATGGTTTCTAATTGCAGAGATGCAGAAGCTTTCTTCCTCTTATATTTCTTCTTCCCCTTTCAGGTGGTAGGAGGATATTATCCAGAAGTGGAGGGTCCTTCATGCGGTAAAACCTGTGCTGGCCCTGTGGGAGGATCTATTTTCCCAAGTTTTCTTTTCTTAGGAGCCTTTGGCCTTGGGTTTGACCCATACTCTACTGCACGTTCATGGTCATATACTATGCTTGGCTTCTGCAGTGGTGCCTTCTTGTACTGTGGCACTGTACTTTTCTCTCCGCGTTGTTTTTTCGCTTGCTTGGGTGGATCCATCAATGTTTTCACAGGTATTGGACTCATCTTGTAGGGCCTCTTAATCAATTCCCCTATTGTGCTCATCACATGTCTTGCCCAGAAATCAATGTCATCATTTTTATCCTTATCAATCTCTACATTCATGATAGGCATGTCATATATCTTGTCATCTGTATAAATGGCCTCCAAGACCTCAGTTGAATCATGCTCCCAAAATTTTGGGGGAATAGGAGTCTTCATGAATTCCTTGGATAGGGTGAGAGTCATTCTACAATAATCCCAAATCTTGACCTCATGGTCATCTACACAGTACATCCAGTGACCCTCCAAGTGTGGTTAGTAAAGGTAGAACTTGCAAATAATGTCGCTGTAAGTTCCTATAGGGTCAAAATGATGCTGCATTGTCTTATAAATTTGTATGGGATAGTAATCCCATTCAAAGGCCAAAGATTTATAGACCCCCATATCCTATAGGGTATATGGTCCCAGTGAGATGGGAAAATCCCAACAGTGCTTCTTCTTGTGTTTTAGGTGTTCATATGCATATGTGAGTTGTCGAGCAATCTCCAAAATGATTATCCATTCGGATGGATTTCTAGGAATTTTTTTTGGTTTCAAAGTTGATCCTTCTATCTGAATGTAAGTGAATGTTCTGAATTATATGTAACTAGACCCTATGGCCCTCACCTTAGCAGATTCTTCTTCTGACATCCTTTTTGAAAAATCACCCTTAATGGATCGGATGATTGTGATAATGAAGGCGTCATTGACTATCCTGTAGTCTGGGAAATCTTCAAACATTTTTTTCCTTTTTTGTAGTTGGGGGTACACAATGTGAATCCATGCATTGGGATCATTTAGTTTTCCCCTCTTGATGAGTCCTAGGTAATCTTCCCATGATGCCAATAGGTATACCACATAGGTACTCATGGAAAACTTGGGGTTGTGTTTCACTACCACCAGTTTTTCATCCAACTTGTCATTGATGATGGTCCCCTAATTTAGCCTAGCTCTGTAGCCTCTGAGTCTTTCTATTAAGAGAATCATCCAATTATCTAGTTGGATTGATTGTGGTAACCCAGATACTCAGCTTAGCATTGTTATGGCTTCCTTGATATCGTCTTTCATGTATCCTCTCCTTGAGTCTATCTTGTCCAGCTTATTTTTGGGGAGAGGTTACTCGAGGTAGTGGTTATTGACTATTTCATAGGCCTCTTTCCCTTTGATTCTAAACCACAAGTTTCGCTTCTCTATGAAAAAGTCATAGAACTTGTCTATGCCTTTATGGAGGTGGAAGACATCCTCTATGACATCTGGCCTAATATCCAATACTACTTGGCCTTCTGTATTCTGAACCACCCTTTTGTTAGAGTCATAATTTTTCACCAAGGTCATGATCAGTTTAGGTGCGGACATAGCCACTGGGTGTGCTATTGCACTAACCAGTCCCACTAATACCATGGAGGTGCAATCCTCTAATCTCTTGATTGGTTGGGCACACCTTGTCAGGAATTCATCCCAATCTACATTCCTGATATTAGTATCTATGATTTCAATATGCTTATTGCCAATTTTGGAAGGGGGAGTGTTCCACTTGTATAGGTACTTCATGGGTGACACGGTCTTTTTCTCAGGCATTCCTATAATAAAAAATGCAAGTATCAGTATCATATTTGAAGAGAAAATTGAAAGAAAGATGACTACTCTAATAAAATAGAGGAAAAAACTCTCTAAGTAGCCAGGAATGCAAATTTTCACACTATCGACCCTTTTGGGGTTTCAGGTGCCGAATATGGGTTTAGAGGCTGGAAAGGCCAAAAGTCCAAAAAAAAAACACCATTGATGAGAAAGATTCATCAGAATTTTTGGCAACTTGAAAGTTCAAAGGTTTTTTGCGGACGCCCAAAATCTGAAATCACAATGCTCAAAGACCCAATTTTTGGGGATTCAGACTTGTCAGAATTTCAGACCTTTTGGAGGTCTGAAATGTTGAATAGGCTAAATCTCTGAAATTGCAATGAATGAGATAGGGCTTTTAGGGATTCACACTTGTCATAATTTTGGACCTTTTGGAGGTCTCAAAACACTGAAAAGGCCAAATCTCCAAAATGATGCAAACTAAAACTAGACCCGATTTTTGGCCTTTTAGAGGCCGAAAACTTGTGACAAAGGTCGCGACCAAATGAAACCCAAACATAGAAAACTAGAAAGAGAAAATTGTACCTAACACTAATGGACAGCTCACTAAACATCAAAGGTGCCAAAGGCCCTAAGAGACTAGGGGAAAGGTAAATCTGCATGCCCTAGGCCAGACAAGCACAGGATGAAAACCCTAAAACCTAAACCATGAGAAAGTGAAGAAGGAAACCTACCTTGAAGGAGTTAGGAGTGGGGGAGGACAACACAATGTAGCTTGGAGGTGTGGGGTGATTATTCATAGGATCAAGGGTGAAAAATGATGAAGTCGTGAGCTCTCAAGAAGTTGGAATCGCAAATGGTGAAGTGGGATAGATTAGGCCCCTTTTTCCATTTATAACCCATGGGTCTTATGTCAGCACTTTTGGTGTTTCGGGGTCCAAAACACCAAAATTCATGAGGTAGACACCTTTGGCCTTTCGGTGTTTTTGGAGGTTAGAAACATTGAAAGGGTCAACTTTTGGCCTTTCGGCCATTTGGGCACTTTAGAGTACTATGGTCATCCAAAAGGGCCAAAAGGCCAAAAAAAGGTGTCCTCTTTGCTTTATCATGCTGACACCCTTTCTTTTGAGACTGACCATGCGAGGACTCAAGAGGGTAGACAAGATTCAAGGACAAAAGACATAAAAAAGGTGGGTCCCCATGGTTAGAGGACCAAAAAAATGGGGTGTGTATTGGGGACCCACAATAGTAATCCTTTAGCACTTCATTCATTATCCTCATTAATGTGCTAGGGGCATTTGTAAGCCCAAATGACACAACTCTCCACTCATACAACCCGTCGGTGATTTTAAAGGTTGTATTCCATTCATCCCCATCCTTTATCCTAATCTGGTGGTATCCACTTTTAAGATCCATTATAGTAAAAAATTTGGCCCCTTCCAGATAGTTCCTCAAATCCTCAATCCTGGGTATAGAAAATCTATATCTAATAGTAATCCTATTAATTACCCTAGAACCAATGAAAAGTCTCCACTTACCACCTTTCTTTGATGCCAAAACCATAGGTACTACACATGGGTTGATTCTCTTCTTTATCAATCCTTGGCCAAGCAACTCCTGCACTTGCCTTGCTACTTCTTAATTATGCCCTGGTGTGAGATTGTAAGCTTCTTTTTTGAGTAATGAATCCCTTTGGATAAAGTCTATTTGATTACTTATAGACCTCTTAGGAGGTAGGGTTACTAGTGTACCATTACTGACTATCTCTCCAAACCTTTCAAGAAATTCTTGAACCTCCACTGGTATAGGTGCTCGTGTAGTCTTTTCTACTTCCTTGGGATTTACAAATATGGCATAGCTCTCACTTCCTTCTTGTTGAAGAGTTTCCATGAACTCTTTTTCACTGTTGAGTAACACACTAGGAGTCTTTGATTGTTCTCCTTCTTCATCTAGCAAAGACTATAGTTTGAATTTTTTTCCATCCTTCTTGAATGATACTGTATTTTACTTCCCATCATAAATGGCTCCTCTATCATATTTCCATGGTCTTCCCAATAGGATATGGCATGCATCCATAGGCAACACATCACATATCAACCTATTTTTTTAATCTTCCAATGTATAATTCCACCCATGTTTTCTCATTCACAAGGACACTTTTCCCTTTGTTCAACCATGTCACATTGTAGGGAATACTATGTGGTATCTTTTCCAAGTTAAGCTTCTTAACTATTTCTTCTAAGATAATGTTATTTGTGGAGCCTAAATCCACAATAACCTTATACACTTTACCAGGTATCTTGCACCTTATTCTAAATAAGGTTCTTCTCTATTTAGGTTCCTCTTTGTCTGGTTGTCTGATCAAGACTCTTCTAAACATTAGATTCTCTCCCATCTCTGATTCAATGTGACTCACCTCTGTTGATTTGACACTTGATGTGTCTTCATGTGCATATGCCACTCTCTTTTCATTGTTTGAATAAGATTCCTTCTCTAGACACCTATAAGAAGGATGTCCCATTTGACCATAGTTATAGCACTTCATGCTAGCAAAATAAGAATTTCTTCTGCTTGCACCTCTTCCTCTATTATAACATCCTTGAGTTCCTCTACCTCTTCCTTAAACTCCTCTATAATTTATCTCACTACTTTTTTTGACAATTTTACAATCTCCCTGGATTCTTTGTTAGTCCCTCTACCTTGGTCACAACCTATATGACCTCTTTGGTCTCTACATCTTCCTCTATTCTTGGAAGTCTGATCATCTCTCCTCTTTCTCTTTTCCTCAATCTTGAGGGATAACTGATATAACTGGTGTACTATCTTGGGACTTAATAGAGTCATATCCTCTTTAATGTTATGTTTTAGACCAATCAAGTACCTAGCCACCTTAAAGCTCTCATCTTTGGTCACATTAGACCTCAAGAAAATCTTTTGAAATTCCTCTGTATAGGAATTTACATCAAGATCCTTTTTTTCTCAAGCTCTATCTCTTCTTATGCAATTTTATTTCATATTCATCAGGCATATATGCCTCTTTTTCCTTGACTACCATGCCCTTCCAAGTTGAAATTGGTTTCTTGCCTTCTTTCTCCATCTCTACTTGAATGAACTACCACCATGTCAAGGAACAACCTCTAAGTCTAGATTTTTACACCCTTACCTTCTATGGTTTTATGAATCCATCACATTCAAAGTGGTTCTCCATACCCTTTATCTAGTCCATGACTAGATATGCTTCCATCCTTCCACTAAATAGTGGTATAACTTCAAGATCCTTCCCACTCATGGATTTTAAGGCTTTCAATAAGGGCTCTTCTTGCAACATAGGGTCAGGTTTTGAAGTTTGATCCTCTTCTACAACCTCTTTGCCCTTAGCTTCCTTTCCTTTAAGTTTGTCACTGACTTTATCAACCTTTGTTTGCACTTCACTCAAAGCTTTCTCTAGTTGGGTTATTCTTTCTCTCAATAGCCTATTGTCTACCTACTGTTCATCGACCTTGTTGGTGAATTCCACATTAGTCACCATGATTGAAGACCCACTGGACTCACAATCTAACATACACTATGCAATCACAAATATTTTAGGGCTCTGATACCAATCTGATAGGGAGGTTGGATGAGCCTATCACAAGCTCATGCTCCTAGTCTTTCAATAGACTTTATGGTTATTTCTCTACACACCTAATGACCTATAGGATATCTACAATATTCTTAATCCCCTGGTCTCCTTAACCAACCCAAGTACCAACAAATAATTACCAAACCAAGATCTCTACTTGGTGCTTATTAACCTTCAACTCACTAGCCCTTCAACTCACCTAAAGGTTCAACCCCCATTCTTGTTAAGTACTATTTCAGAGGTGAGGAGGTATTTCTTGAAATTTCAATTTGATCAATTAGAGTTTTTAAGAGTCTCTCTTGATTCAACTTGATAGTTAATTTCTGCAAATTGCTTCAAAATAGACCTAATGGCTAGTAGGCCTACTAGGCCTCCTATTCTGAGAAAATAGGGATTTTCTCCACTTCTTTCCAAAGTAACCATGCAACTTTTCTTTGGTTCTTAGGTTCATTTTCCAACCTCTCAAATATTTTTGGGGTCTTAGGGTTCCATCCCTCCGCACAATACCCTAGACCAAAAAGGGTGGTTTTATAAGGGTTTTAGGACTTCACGGCTTCTTGGATAGTCTGCAAGTTTTAGACTCCAATATTTATTGGAAAGACCTTATCCTCTTCACCAAGTCTCTCTAAGACTCCCAACTTCAATTCCCAATAGTTAATTGGGTCTTTAATTCATACCTCTGCAAGTTATGCATTCCACTACAGTGTCTTCCCTAGTCAGGTTCACCACTAGCTCACCTAGGGAAAGACCTTAAAAAGGCTTCCTCTACATCTAAGGGCCCAAGATCCTATACATGTTATGTAGATGGATTATACTCACTATCCCCTAAGAGGTCGTACATATTGAATGGTGGGATAGTGAGCTAGGTCTCTATCTTTACAAACTGTCTGGTTGCAAAAAAAACTAATTACAAGAACCTAAAGAGAGAACTTCAAAATACCAAAAAAATGACACACAAAACAATAAAAATATCTATCCTAAGCTAGTCATGAGATACAGTGTAGAATTCAATCCATTTTCTATCTATTGTTACCAAATAACTAACTAAATGCACACAAAACAACACTTCATAGTATTCTCGATAATCCAAATTCGTACAATAGGTGTCCAAACTTGGAATTAGGTCCTCACAAGTCTTAAATAGGTTAATCATTTCTTTGGTTTCCACTTAGGGCACTTCTCCACCATTTGTGCAAAATTGGTCAATGTTGTCCTAGAAACTTTTAAAAGTTGCAAATGTAACTTTTACATCTTCTTGCATCTTTTTACAACTTCATGGAAATGAGGTACAACACTCATCCAGCCTGATCCTAGTTTCCATCCTTGGTTGAAACATGGTTATATAATACTCCAAGCCCTAATGACATCATTCTGACATCATCATCACTACTTAACCAATCAGGAGGCTTTACAATGTTTTAGTCTCTAATTGCAACTTTCTAAGGACTTAAGCCATAACTAGACCCTTATCCCTATTGTAATCACATACTATGGTCAACATTCCCTTATGGAAAACAAAACAGAATGCCTCAGAGGGCTTCACACAACAACAAGAAAAGGATTGATTTACCAACCCATGGGTGCTCCTACACAATTGGATCTTTAATTTTTATGGAAAAGCACTTTGAGACTCATCAATAGTAGTAATCTTACAACTAGTAATCAAAGGTGTTCAAGAGATTTAAAATCTTCCATTCCAAAATTTTTGAAAATTCCTTAAGATACTTGGTTTGAGAGATGGAAATACCATGTTTTTCTTGAGTAATTTGCAAACCAAGGAAGAACTTCATTTCACCAATCATAGACATTTCAAATTCATTTTTTATTTCCTCAGAAAACTTCTTACTCATCTCATTATTGCACTACCTTTTTCTAAAACCAAGATGTAGTAAATACCCTTCTAACTAAGCATACCATTCTCTAGGTGCTTGTTTCAATCCATACAATGCCTTTTTCAACTTGAAAACCATGTCTTCATCATTTAAAAAAGGAAAGCCATCAGGATGCTCAATGCACACTTCTTCCTCTAGATCTCCATTGAGGAATGAAAATTTCACATCCATCCAATATACCTTAAAGCTCTTGTGTGCTACATAAGAAAGGAATAATCTTACTACTTCTAATCTCGCAATAGGAGAAAATGTTTCTTCAAATTCTATGCCTTCTTGTTGTGAGTAGGATTTACAAACCATTCTAGCCTTATTCCTTACAACCATACCTTCTTCATTCATTTTTTTTCTGAAAACCCATTTAGTCCCTAACATTCTTGTTCTTAGGTCTAGGAACCATTTCCCAGGTCTTTGTTTTCTCTATCTAATCCAATTCTTCTTTCATTACT
This sequence comes from Thuja plicata, assembly GCA_018584345.1. NCBI lineage: Eukaryota > Viridiplantae > Streptophyta > Pinopsida > Cupressales > Cupressaceae > Thuja > Thuja plicata. The sequence goes on along the minus strand of MU225819.1, from coordinate 603,380 downwards.
TTAGTCTAAGATTCATCTCTGCATGCCTCATTAATAGGTGTTGGTTCTACTTGTGAAATTAAACAAATCTCATTTCTTATTCTTGATCTTTTCATCATTCCTTTATTTCCTTTGCCAATAGCTTGATTCTCAGGATGGCTTTTTCTTAACATACCTTAGTGTCTTTGGAGTCTTAGTAGGATCATTCAAGCATACCTCAATTTCACTGTCAACTTCAAGAGTTTCCTCTTGACTTGTAGTAGTCTCCATATTCTCTTAAATTTGATTAGAGTCATACATTATTTCCTAAATTTGAAACCTCTCATCAATTCTCACATTAGCACTTTCAACTACCTTCCTCAATATTATATTAAAACATTTATAAATCTTACTCTTAGTGGAATAACTAAGGAAAATTCCTCATCATTTCTAGCATCAAAATTTCCTATCTCACCATCCCTTTTGATATAATATTTTCTACCAAATATTCTTAAGTATTTTATAGCAGGAGCTTGATTAAACCAAAGTTCATAAGGTGTCTTGTTGGTACCTTCTCTGATCTGAATTTTTTTTAAAGTGTAGACTATAATACCAATAGCTTCTCTCCAATGCACATATGACACATTCGCTTCAAGAAACATAGTCCTAGCAACATCTAGTATAGTTATGTTTCTTTTCTCTCCAATCCCATTATGTTGTGTTGTATTAGGGGTTGATGTTTGTGTGCATATTCCATGCTCTTCACATTAGGTATTAAGCATATCTTATGTAAAATCTCCACCTCTATCTGAACTCAAACATTTTATCTTCACACCAGATTCATTCTCAACATTTCTTTGAAAATATTAAACTTATCAAAAGCTTTATACCTCTCTTTAAGAAATGCAACCCACATCATTCTAGAATAGTCATCAAAAAAGAGTATGAAATACCTTTCTTCATAGTATGATCTTGTTCTTTTAGGATCACAAATATCTATATGCACCAGAACCAACTTCCCCTTTTTTGAGTAAGATTTTTCTCAGAAAACTGCTTCAATTTTTTTTCTCCATCACACACTCTCTACACATGGTGTTAGAGGGCTTCACAATTTTTGGTAAATCTCTGACTGCATTTTTTATACTTGCTTTCACAATGTTATCAAAATTTATATGACATGACCTTTTATGCCATAACCAATTGTCATCAACCTTTGCAACAAAACAAGTAACCTATGTAGTATTCAATTCAAACACATTGCCTCTTGAATTTATACCTAATGCAATCAAACCTCCTGACTAACTTCTGAAAATACATTTCCCATTATTTAACTTCAAATGATAGCCCTTGTCCACAAGTTGTCCAACACTCAACAAGTTGTGCTTAATTCCATTAACAAGAAATATATCATTAGTATTAGTTTTACCATCAAGAGAAAGAAAAACTACTCCAATGATCAATTTTGGAGTGTTATTACCAAATATACCTACACCACCATCATATTTAGTTAGTTGAACAAACTTAATTTTATCACTAGTAATATCATGTGAACAACCATTGTTTATGACCCATTCAAATTTTATTTAAACATGAGAAACTAGGGATTTTTCTTTATGAATGGTCTCATCATCTTTAATAGAAATAAATCCAATTTTATCATAATCCACAACATCATCATCAGACACACCTTCACTAGCATAGTAACATTCCTTATCTTTAGAATAATTTGGTCTATGAAACTTAGGTTTATACTTGGGAACCCTTGTGGGACATCTAGATGCAAAATGACCAATATTATTACATGAAAAACACTTTAGGGGTAACTTCCCTTGAAATTTACCCTTACCTCTCTTTTCTCTTCTTCTGATCAAAGACACAAGTTCATCTAGTTTCCTTTCCTCTTCTACTATCTTTGCCCAATCATCAGCATATTCACCAATGTTTTCATACCTATTATCTCTCTTGGATCTCACAAGACTTAATAAAGTCATTTTTTCATTGTGCACAGTCACCTTGAATGTAGATTCCAATTTAGGTAGTGTATCTCCCAGCTCTGCAGCCTCAAAGGTGGTCAAATTAGCAATAAATACCTCTCTATTGAAGTTTGTTAACAAAGGTATGATCTCTTCTATCACTTGCACTTTATTTTTGTAGATAGGTGTCAAAGATCTGATAATCTTTGTGATCACTTCTTCTTCAGTATATGTTCCTCTAGAGTTTATAATCCATGTAATAACCTCTGTAACTCTCTCTACATATTCTATGAAAATATCATCATCTCGCATTCTTAGACTCTCAATTTTAGTCTTCCAATTCTGCAACTTCTCCTGCTTGGTAGACTTATCTCCTTCATATAGTGCCTCTAGTCTTGTCTAGACCTGATATGAAGAATCCAATTCATTAACCTTTGTGAATTCACCATTAGAGAGTGCACTTAGCAATGCTTCTCTGGAAACCATATTATAACTAAATAACTTCTTTTCATATTCATTAGATTTATATAATTCATCTTCGGGCTTGATCTTCACATCCTTCTTAGTAATTATCTAGTAATCAATCCCTAAGAAGAGTAGGTGAGTTCTCATCTTGTTCTCCCAAATATCAAATTTTTCAGGATCAAAGTTTAGAATCTCTTTCCTATAGAACACCATCTTCAGGATCATCTCAAGATGTTAAGCTTCCTCTCAAAGGACCACAAACTCTGATACCAATTGTTAGCAATAATAGTCCACCAACCCAACTAAGAGGGGGGTGAATCAATTGTGTGCCAAATAATTAAAATTTAAACTTTATAAACTAATTACTTAATGCAAATCTAAACACATCAAATACAACACCATAACACAAGAAATTTTTATCGAGGAAACCCTATTAAGGGGAAAACCCCGATGGTAATTATCACCCACAAATAATGTACTAACTGTATAATATATTTTTTAGGAGATTTATCCATGTTAGGAGCTGATTATTACATATCATACATAATCCATGTTAAATGATAGACCCTGTTAGGAGTCAAATGAAACAAGAGGCTCACTACCCAAATGAGAAGGTTAAATGCACCTTCATGAATCACTATCCAAAGTACATATAGAGAAGTATACAATAACTAGTAAAATGATTGATAACAACTTCCTTTACGTAAATAGTTCCAATGAATTTCATCACAATCAATATCTCTACTCTACATCCAGAAAAACTTCACAATTACAAGTTCGCAACTTCCACATTATACTTCCATACTACCTCACCAAGAAACAACTCTCCTTTATACAAGTTTACAATAAGTAATTAAGTACACTTGTTAAAACTTCCCCAATGAACAAAAAATTATATATACCCTTTCTAAGATACATAGGTACCTTACACAAGTAAACATCAAATACAAATCATCAATTGTACTCCAAGATCCATAATTCATGCTCGCCATCCTCTAAACACATTACATCATTATAGTTGGCCACAAATAGATCTTCACAAGATCACATGTCTTAGTTGACATCACCAAGAACAAAGAGACCCAAGAATCACAAGTAACATTATCGAACATGTCTTCTACCACACCTTAACCTCAAAAATCATAACTCGCACTCGCATCAAAGTTACATACAAAACAAAGAGACTATCTCTGTAATAATTCTTTGTCACTTTTTTATAACCAATCTTTACCAAAACAACTATAACTTATGTCAATATTAATATAAAGCAAAGCAAATTTATATATAAGATCTATTCTCATCCTTGTATACATCTCCATTCTCGCATGATCTCAAAGCATGTACATTATCCATAGTTAGTCTTGCATGTACCACTGTTAACCAGTTTGTCTGAGACTTCTAATGAAACCAACTAAAACATATGTTGAAATTAATGACAAAAAATGAATTTCAACACCTCTAACATAAAAAATTCCAACATCAATCTCATCCCACTAAGCCTACTTGATAATTAATCTTGATTAATTAGGTTGAGTTTGGGATTCCTAACTTCATTAGTCCCTAATGAGAAATGCCTCCTAAGGGAGCCACTCAACTTCCTTAAATTCTCTTACACTCTTATCCCCCACTCCTTTCTCCAATATTTCTCACACATGTGTGAGAAACCTTGAGCCTCTCAAGCCTTAAAACCCCATCTTGTTTACAGTTTCACAGATATGTGTGAGAAAGGTTGACTTTTACATTACCATTTTGTGGCCTATGTGTCCCTTATGTGGATCCTATTTGTATGTACATAGGTGCCACCTCACCCAAGTCCTCATCCTTAGTCCTAAAATATATAAATAGGTGCCTTTCCAAGAGAAAATATCATTCATTCTAGTTACATTGTTATCATGTTAAAATAGTTCTAGAGCATTTTAGAGATTACATGTTAGTTTGGTTTTCATAGCTTAATATTTGCATAGATATATACATGTTAGTTCATTTCTATTTTGAATCTCCATAGAATGTTATCTTAAATCCATGCATTCATGTTAGTTTGAATATTGCATTTTCACTTCATTTTAGCTTCATCACTCTCATCATTTGATCTCTCTTGTAGACTAGTTATCCATATTAGTTTTGTGAGATCTTTGTTCTCCATTTAGTTTGCATTTATCTTCATAATCATCTTTTAAATATTGCATCATTTTGGGATAATCTTATTGTGTTTGGAGAGCACACCCACAAATCTCCATAATGAACAAATCAAATAGAACTTGGGTGCTTCCATTTTAGTTCAATCAGAGGTTATGTGTTGATTATATTTGTGTATTGCATGTTTTTACTAACATTTGATTTGTTTACGTCTACCTAAACATATTTGGACTTAACACATATACATTTTTGCATGCTCTGTGACTCACATCCCTTAAACTCGTCAAAATTTTCACCATCTTTCTTGAAAATATGTTAGATTCATGGATGATCATTTGCATTCTATAGAGAGACGTCTTCATTTCCTAAACAATTATTTTGTGTCTCTGATCTGCATTAGAATTTGTGCTGAAATATCATTGAAACCTCTCTTTCTTGTTTTCTAGTCTAGGTTTTGTTTTTTCCTCTGTATTTGGTTAAATGAGCATTTGGTTTTCTAACAGTGAGCACCTTTTGTGAAAGGAAATGTTGTCTAAAATTTGAGTTCTATATTTTGTAGAGGAGAATCAACATTTTTTAAATGAACCATCATCTGGCATTTGTGATGTGAATCACCATTCAATGTATGCGCCCTATACTAGTGTTTGCATTGGTAAGTGGAGGTAATGATAGTTTGTGTTTTTCAACCTTATTTCTCAGTTGTAATTTTTTACTTACTCTGCATAAACTGACATCTCTGTCTGCACTAGTGTCTGCGCCTAGTTTCATTTTTTTTTCAAATTTTTATTGATACCCCGTAATACTAAAGCTTGTTGCATCTTATTTTCAAATTTCCAAGACCAAATAAGAAAAAAAATACTAACAACTTGCAGGTTACCTTGAAGATTTTTGTGTTTGAATGTCTTTAAATATTTATTGAAATGCATGGTTAAAGGAAATAAAAATATGCATCTCTTGGAATACATGTTAACTAGATAAATAAAAACACTTTTCTTTCTCTAAGGAATGGACATTCAATGCATTAAACACATTTAAATGATTTATGTGGAGTGTTTGATGTTAGAATAGTTGAATCTAGTTGCTTAATTAGCTTCATTTTAGAGTTGAACCCCTTTGTCTTGCATGTCTAGAAAGGTTTGTATAGAGGGAGTGCTTCCCATTCAGAGGATGACCTCAAACCAATAAATACCCCAACCAATATATAAATAAGACACTAAACAAAAAAATTCTTATCCCACCAAGCTCGGGAGTTATGTGTAGATGATAGTTCAGATCACAAGAATAGTGCCTAAGGAGATGACATGGTCCACTAGATGCTTAAGTGTCTCACATACATACAAACTGATTGGGGGGTCACCACAAATATTACTAAAAGTTTTTAACTAGTAGCCTACCTGGTTCACCTCCCAAAAGTGACTTATTATAATGAAAGGGGAGTAGAATCTCCCCATAAGATTCTCATCATAGGTCTCCCAAGGTATTTTGTTGCAAAAGAGATCTTTGTAGCATGAAAAAAATTTCTGGCAAAAGGAAAAAAGATGGGCTCCCTCTTAGGGGTGACAATGTTGTGTGAGATAACAAACTCCCAAGTAATGGGCCTATAATGTTTTATCTAAAGCCAATTCACCAAGGTAGAAAGTGCTTGAAGTGTCCTTTTTGTTTTGACTAAGTAAAAACATAAATGGCTTGAAAAATCCTTTTTAAACAAACACAAACAATTTTTTATCAAAGTTATATCAACTTTTCAAAAGGTCACAAATTTCATGTTTCTTATGAGGTTTCTTTGTCCCTTACGAGATTGTTTTCAGACATCTGTTTGCCAAATCTAAATGTTCCAAGGTATACTTAGCATAGTCAATGCCTTTGATGAATGTTGAATTAAGTTATTTCCATTGAAAAAAATCCAAAGAAACCAGTCAAAAAAATAATCATTTGTCCAAATTGTTTCCTTATAGTCCATATTTGTAATATTTCCACAATCCATGATAGTGTTGGAATAATTATCTATTTGTCATCAGTGAATGCACTTAGTGAAAACACTTATTCGATTTTGAATGCTTACCGAGCTCATCACTCAGTCCACAGTGTATACCGAGCATTCAGTAAAGCTTACCGATCAAACAGTTCAAACCGAGCAGTAAGGCAGTCACCGAGTATATGAGAAGAATAGCAGTTATTGAGCAGACGGTAGTCACCGAGCTTCACTTTAACTACCGAGTCATCAGTTGAAGTCAGTTACTACCGAGTCACCAGTGGTTACTGAGTGACACTATATCTACCGAGTTACCACAGCTACCAAGTTCCAAGCTACACTTCGGGACTAGTATGGACCGAGCTTCTACTCTTACCGAGAGCATGACGATGCTGAGTATTGTAGTGGATGCCGAGTATTAGAAGATCACCGAGCTAGCTTGAGGAACCGAGCTTCTACCGACTCAGTAATATTTTGTTCACCTGTGTAAGGCTGACTTAAGAATGAGTTTATGTTATTAATTTGTATGAGGCCGACCTTATGAAATGTAAATTGTAATTATGGACGGTATATATATGTAATGTATTATACCATCTGATGTATGGAATTATGTGAAAGCATGGATATGCGAAATTAGAGCAGAGCAGAGAAGAGACTGCAATAAGGTAGCATAATAGAGCATTTTTGCAAAAGGAGCAGAATAGACATATCTATCTCAGAAGGAGATCAGTACTCAAAGGATCTTATCAGCAATAAAGTTGTAAGTCAAGATCTATTGTTTCATCCTAACAGTTGAATCAATTTGTAAATCCTTTTACCGGGTAGACTTAACCGTCTTTTGTAAATCTCCTAACAGAGTGCATACTTCATTGTATGTTTGTAAATCCTCTAACAAGGTGGACCTAGCAGTACTAATTGCTTCTAACAGGGCAGATCATCAGAAGTGATCATTGTAAGCCTTAACCAGCCAACTTTTACTGCAGTACCAAAGTTTTGTGGGTACAATCCCCACCCCAGTTTTACTTTCTATTTGGAAGGTTTCTGGGTTACCAATCTTTGTGTTATATGTTATGAATGACCACATTTTCATGCTTGCAGTAGATTAGATGAATGAATGGTTTAATGATTTAAAAAAATTGAAGAGTTACTGATTCACCCCTCCCCTCTCAGTAACTTGGTTAATCCTGAATATTTCCAACAATTGGTATCAGAGCTTAGTGGTTCTCAGAATAAAAGTTTGACAGCTTGAGAAAAGATC
>MU225819.1:577759-595518 GCA_018584345.1 Thuja plicata | reverse complement strand
CCCCACCCCAGTTTTACTTTCTATTTGGAAGGTTTCTGGGTTACCAATCTTTGTGTTATATGTTATGAATGATCACATTTTCATGCTTGCAGTAGATTAGATGAATGAATGGTTTAATGATTTAAAAAAATTGAAGAGTTACTGATTCACCCCTCCCCTCTCAGTAACTTGGTTAATCCTAAATATTTCCAACAGATAGATTCCAAGAAGCATAAGAAATCCCAAATCTAATTACCCCTTTCCTACAAAGAGAAGAAGATAGTTGACTGAACCATTAGGAAAAAAATGTTATGAAAGTGACCCAAATTTGTGCCAAACAAGCTGAGATATATGACATGATGATATTCAAAAATAAATTTGCCAACCTCATTACCAAATTCCAAGTGAACCAAAATTTCATTGCACCTACTAGAGAGCCCTATGATTAGCAGAATTGGACCTTTCCACCACTTCATCAATTTTCCATCACTCCATTCTTTCATATATCTCCAAATCTTTCCAATTTTGACTTAGGAGAACCATAATCCATTTGGAATCAAATCTTGTTGTCTTGATTGATCCGCATCCAAATCTAAGTCAATAAAAAATTAATTGGTCAAATCAAGTTCTTCACACATTCATTAAGATCCTATCAATCTTTAGTTTTGAATATTTTATCAAATTGTCATTGAGATCCTTATCCATAGAAATCATATTTAAATTGTGTTACTTGAGGACATTTTTTTGTCTTGAGTGATTGATTTAATTAGATCAATATCCTATTTTTCTTGAGATCATTAATCTATCTCCAAGTAGAAGAAAGATATCATTGAAGAATTCAAATAATTATGCTAAACATGATCTCATTTCACCAAGGTTATCCAAACCCTTCATCATGTAAATCAAATCAAACTAAGGCTCTACCCTCACAATATATCATCTTTGAGGCCCTTTCCTAACAATCAAACAAGTCCAATACATTTTATCCTAGTCCTAAATTCATCTTTCATCCTTTATCAAACCCTTTATTCAACCCATTTCTCGACTTCATCTTTCATCCTTCGTCATTTCAAAGCTCACTATTTTATGGTTTTTTTAACTCAATCACAAACTAGAAACATGAGGTACACTCAATCAAAATCTTGTGATGATGATCAGGATTATCCTTTTGCCCATACGTTCACAAAAGTACTAAGGTGCAAGTTGTAGAAATTACCAATCACCTTGATGAACATGTATTTGTGGATCAACATAAGATACATATTCAAGTGGATGAATTCCTTAAGGACCCATACAATTTACAAATGGTTGAAAAGGCTATTAGAAAAAAGAGGATCAAAATCTTCATGAACCTTGTTAAAAGTAGAGTAAAAGTGACCACAGATTTTGATGATGCCTTGATCTATAGAAATGTCACCAAGTCTTTTCATCCTGCAGACCAAAAAAATGTGACATCATCCCATGAAAAGGGAAATGCTACTTATTGTGGCCCTTCTACATTTATGGTAGCACAAATGGGTGCACAATCCTTTCAAATGATAAGATAATCCCTTCAAAATATCATTAGTGTCATTCCTACTTTGACCGCCCATGCTAGTACTCATACTACAATGAAAACATCTTCTAGCATGGGTGATAGTGTCTTGGATATTGGCCAAAATTCATTCCCACAAATATCATTTTCACACTCTATGAAACTATAATCATCATCATTCTTCACAATCCCCACAACCTACATGAAGAAATCAGCTCTACAAACATCTTAAGTGTATCAATACACCACTCCTCCTACATCGATACTTACATCTCCTTAGACCCAATCCTAATCGACAATCTTGAGTTAATGAGGGGTTAGTAGAATCAATTCACAATGGGGCTTAAGCAATCAAAAATACTAAGAAGAAATTCATGAACAATAAAATAACAAGCAATCAAGGAGGAATACAAACAAATGCAAACCAACAAAGCTCAAATCTTCTATTTCCTCTCTCTACTCCTCTTAAAAGGTTGTTTTTGTGGTTCTCAGTATTGGTATCAACATCATCTATAACTTGTGAGTGTCGAGAAATGATATAGATTTTGATCACAAGAATGCTTTGAATGCCTCTAGCAATAATTTTGCAAAATAAAGGTGCACAAAAGCTTGAAATCATGGATCCTTCAAATGGTTGTGAAGGGTTGACTAAATAGAATATGGAAAAATGATTTGAATGGTTGTGTGATGTGTAAATTTGTATATGCAAGTATACTGCACACAAACACTCAATAACTCATTATATCCAAGGTTAGTAAGATCCAATTAATGAAATCAATGAAAAACCTTATGAAATCAAATTATTGCTTCCTAGACATGAAGATCCTACTCTAATTTGAAAATTGCTCGTAGATTAAGCACATTAGATCATAGAATTGACAATTATGAAATGGAAGATTCAATATAAAATGCCTAAAATGCTCAAGAACATGTTCAATTATGCATCATTTAGATCAAATTCTACAAATTGAACTAGATTAGCTTGCTAAAAGATGAACTAGATTAGCTATAATGAAATTGGAATAATTTATATGCTTAAATTATTTATGCTCCTATATCAAATGAGCTTAGAAAGGCTTAATTTAGAGAGTTTTCTTGGAGGGAAAAGGCTCCAAATTTGAATTTGACTTCGACGGTTGAGATGCATCCATGAGGGATGGCTGAGATACAAGTTTTCTTTATCCATGTGATCACCTCTCATTGGTTAGAGGTTTGAATTTTGAGGCATGTTGAAGGAATATTAATAACTTGAATTAATTAATTCCTTTTAATTAATTTCCTTAGCCATGTATTTAATTCTTTTATTTGATTTAATTCATCCAAGGATAATTGAAGAATTAATGACTTTTGATGAATGCCTCTTGGTGAGTGATCTTGGATTATTGATTTTTGATGAATTATATACTTAAACCGATATAGTTTAATTATATAATTGTGATTAGCTTTAAATTAGTAATCTCGATTAGGACCTGGGGGACTTGATTTCAAATTAGGGCTTCTGAGTTTATTAGACCATTTTTAGGTGATTACATTTGCCCCTCTTTGAATTGGCATGCGAGCAGCGTGTTGATTCAAAGAACATCTAGTTTTAACTAGAGATCGAATAGTTGGATATGAAGTGATACAACTAATCTTGATTAGAAATTGATTTCAAACTTGGTTGAATGAAAAGCGATTGAATTTGCTGGAGATTCTTGATTACTTGATAAGATCAATGTAAACACAAGGAGATAAATTTGGTATGAAGTGATGAAACTGATATCTCCAAGACATAATTCAGAAAGCTTAACTAGAGAACCAGTTTGATGTGATGTGTAGCATTGAAATTGATCATTGTTTGAAATTTTTATTGATTTAAATGAAGATACTATCAATTTGATGTGGTGCATTGAAATTGACATCTCTACTGATGTTTAGAACTTGAATTTTGATAAGAGTAACAAATTTGATGTGAAGCAATGAAATAAATCATTCTAGATTCGATAGTGTTGATACTGATTTGATACTAGATAAATATTTTCCATCTGTTTGAAAGTTGATTTTTTTTATTGATTACAGAGTCAAGTTAGATTTCTGACAATGCCCCAGTTGTTGAAAAGATTTAGTAGTATGATTGCTTGATTAGATTTTATTGATAATATCCCCCTGGAATAAAAATGGACATGAGATTCGGTTTATTTCTAGATAAAAAAATCTGGATGATAATTATAAGCTTAGAATGAAGATTTTGATTCCAATAGAAAATGTAGTGGTAAGAACCATGAAGAAACTGCTTCTCGTACAGCTAGTCGGTCTTGATTGATTTGAGCTATTATCTGCATTTTTTTATGATGTTGTATTGATATATCTATGATCTAGCACCATTTTTTATCAGTTTTTGGGTGATGTATCTCATGGACATTATTTGATATATGATGAAATTCTCATGATTTGATCTCATTGTATCTTTGTCACTGATAGTTCATGCTTTACGAGATTATTATGATTATGCTATGACCACACTCTTTGATTTCATTATGCTATGGATGAATTTTATTTTTGATGTTTTTGATGCATATATATGATGTTAGGTTAATGCTATGGATGCATATGTATGAATGTTATTGATAGTTAATGAAATGCAATGTGGGTCCAAATGATGATTTTTATTTCAGTGATTTAAAATACTCAATCATAAGAGAAATGATATCTTGTTGAATGCTTTGAATTTTTATTTTCCCTCTTTTATATGTGTGTTATGATAGCCTTTCACAGCATCATTTCTTATAAAAGCTATGCAGAACCTAGAATGAAATGCAACTAAAATGCAAATGCAGCTTCCATTTTCATGTCATTGATTTTGTGCTTTTCTTTCATCATTGATCTTTTTGCAGGCCCCATATTTGACACAAACAACACTGATATGTAAGTAATCATGCTAGTATGAATATCACCTTTCTCATATACAAGTACATACAACAATCACTAGTGCTTAAATGACTATTATAATATGAATATGACTTGTATAAAAAGTTTGTGTTAGTACAACCACCACAAATAATTGATTTATTCTAATGATATGAATACTAATTGAGTTTAATTTTGACATTGCAGTTTGACACAAGCATCAAGATATAACAGATCATGATGTCCTGAGTATCAATTGCATTAAAAAACATAGAAAAAATAAATAAAATACCATATACCTTCTTTGATGTTCTAGTACAAGGACTCATTGAACATTTCTGGAAATATGATAATAAAAAAATTGATAAAGATAGAAACACAATCTAACATAGGTGTTCTTTTTGGTGTCAAATTCAGAGCCTTTCATGTAGCTTTATCTTTTTCATCATAGACCTTGTCAAAAACTAGTGTCAATCACAAGGAGAAGTCAAATTAAATACCATGCCCCTGTCCTCACATTTCTAGCTCAATAGAGTATCATTGAAACATTCAAGAGAAGTACGATAAGAAAAAATATGATAAAGAACAAACAGTCATTCAAAGAAAAGTATCCCAACTCATTCATTGTTTCTCTAGTACAGATACATCATAGAGTTACTTAGAAGTCAGAATTCATGCAAGCATAGGACACGACTGGTCATTTATGTACTTGTGTTGTTGATTGATAGATTCAATATGATCATGTTGATAACGAGATGAGTGTTTAGGAAACACTATTTTTTTTGCTAATATGAGATGTGATTTGATCAGTGGTATTGAGAAATACCTTTTTTTGGTTGTTTGGTTGGGGTGGTGTTAAGAAACACATTTGATTTATTTATGTGGTATTGAGAAATACCATTGGTGAATTGATTGTCTTGAAGAAGTTTGAGATTGTGTTTGTTCATAAGAAAGATAAGATTGGATTCCAAACAATGGCGATGATAGGAAAAGGATATAGCAATCAACTAGGAATGAGTTCTTGTTTTCATTGGCTGAAAGGTCTTGAAGAAATTTCTAAAGAGTTATCCAATCTTTGATAGACAGAGCAGCGAGCTGACGAAATGGTGTCTATTTACCAGGTTTACAAGTTTTTTAAAAGATTACCAATTCTCAATCATGATCACACTTGTTTTCCCCCAATGTCTAGAAAGGTGTATGGAATTACATATGGATTGATAGATCATAAGTGGATCAGCAATGGTGGATGAAGTGGGTGAATGCAACCTTCAAGGATAGTCTCCTCAAGAATACCCAAGCTAGGGAAAAAGAATATAGCTATGTAGGCTCATGAAGCGGTGCTTAATACCATATAAGATAATGACTTGATGTCATGAAAAGCATGCAGTATATCCTATAGTCCAAAATATTGGACATGTCGAAAGAGTTCTAAGAACCTATTTTCCATTTTACTTTATTCTTCCTTTTGATCAAGACCAAGTGGTCAACTGATAGGAAAAAATCATCAAGAGAAGGGGTCATGTAGTTATAAGTGAATGTTTCAAGGATTAGTATGAGGATAGTGATTATTGGCTTGGGATAAGAAAGATCATGATAGGTTGTCATGGATAAGAGAAAGTGAGTAAGGATAATGGATGCCAATGTGCAAATCGTTAATGGATAGGCTCAACCTTGTCAAGATCACTAGAAGGAACATGGATGCGCATGGGCTAGATGGATAAAAAATATGATGGATAAGATGACATGTAAGGAAATTTCCCCCAAGTGAAGAGTGAAAGTAGGAAAAATTATGCATGATGCATGTTTTCCAAGTTTTCATCATGGTACTTATCCAAGGCACCAGAAGAATTTGTTTTTACCATAGGATGGATTTATTTCTCTTTAGTTTTGCTACCAAGGTGCCTATTTACCAGGTTGTCACCAAGGCACTTTTTCCCCTTTTCAATCTCCTTTTTTATGATTTTATGGAGGAACTTATGACTCTTGATCTTTGGATAGTGCTCCCTCGAATGATATGCTATGATAAGCTAGGGACCCTGAAAGTATGCTCAAAGAAGTTGATAGGGTGATGGTAAGGGTATGAAATGGAGGATAAGGAAGACGATATCCAAGAATTTATACAATGGAATAGATGAGAGGAATGGAAGGATATGAGGTGGATGGGATGTAGGGACCCAATATAGAAGGACAGTAGGTAGGTGTAGGATATTGGGTAGGGTATTGAAAGTTTTGTGTAAGAAAAGATGGAAATATTGGCAAGATCAATGTCGACACACATCTTGAAGGATGGTGGAATGATAGAGGAAAAGTTGATGAAATTGACCGAGTTTTTGATGTGGGAAGAGATATGGATCTTGGTACACAAGGACCCAAGATGGATGAAGGCATATTTACAGTAGTGGATTTTGGGACATAAGGATCCGATACAGGTTTGGAAAATGGAAAATATTTGAAAGGATATGGAGTGGAAGCCTTTGGAAGCTTGGATGTCAACTCTAATTTTGCATTCAATTCTTTTAAGAATGACTTGGGAATCCACATAGATTTTGATTTTTCTATCTTTTTGGATGCTTTAACATTTACTTCTTTAATGAGGGATTTTGGAACCCACATTTTCTTTGATTTTCTTCTTTTCTTAGTGGACCTTTATGGTCTCTTGAATGTTTCATTTTCCTTTGTGTTGACATGTCGATTAGATTGGACATATAAAAATCCTCATATGTAAGTGGATTCTTGGAGTTCTGATTTCTTTGTTTGATATCCAAATTTCTTCCAAAAGACTTGGGAATTGTGGATGAATAAGGCTGATATGGATGGTTCATATAGACCAGTTGATATGAGGGGTTCAACGATGCATGTTTTTGTTGATCTTGATAGGAGATAGGGTAAGTGTATGACAAGCTAGGATTGATAGGCATAGTGGATGGAGAGATGTATGCAGCCAATATAGATGGAAGAATGAAGATTTCAACATTTGGACATAGGGACCAAGGATAGACTTGGAGGATGTAGAATTTTGATTCTTGCATGCAAATGGAGGATTATAAGGTGTGAAATGGGTATCAACATCTTTAGATTGAGCTTCCTGACCAAGTATCTTTTGTTTAGAATTCATCTTTATACCCATCGGCTACTGAGAAAATTTGATAGGAGTAACTTTGACAGGAACCACTAATTCTTGAGGTAACTTATTGTCATGTAAGGGTTTTGGAGGAATAATGGTTTCTTGAGGTAGATATGGAGGAGTATGCAAAGAATATGATGGGATATTCTGATCTTGACAAGGATATTTGTCTAATGAAAGGATATTTGTCTAATGAAAGAAGAGTACCTTGCTCTTGATTTTCAATAGGATTATTAGAAGTAGATGGAATATCAGGATCTTACTTAGGAGATGGAGGGCTATGTAGCTCTTGAGATGGAGGTATATCTTCTTGGAAGAAATGAAAAGATATGAGGGGATCATATTAAAATTTTAGGGATATGGGACCTTCGTCAAATGTTGGAGGGGATAGGATAATGTCTAGATCTTGATCATTAGTAAGACTTGTTTCTTCATACTTTGTATTATCCTCTTGACATGGATCCACTTCAAAGGAAAAGATTGGATTTTTAATCTTCATGAGGGATTCTTGAAGGGTTGCTAGAGAATCATTCAGAATAGGCATTGAATCACATGGAAGATTAAGTTATTGGATCTTAGAAGTGTGGAATATACTTGCAGAAAGATGTAGATTATCTTGGATTTATATTAAAGGCAGCCCTTGAGGGTAGACATAGTTAGCATGAAAATCATTAGGTTATTTGTTTGATAGAGGGAATGTGGATAGATTTGAAGATTTTTAAGATGGAGGAATGGGGGAAGAATTAGAGGTGTCATGTGGATCATTTCTAGACATAGGTTCATGATTTTGATTATGATTGGGAGTAGTATCTTCATTTGATGATTCGTTAGCATCTTCAATTTTGATTATGGCATCATCAATTAGATCTTGGATCTTATGTTTTAACTCCATACAATTTGAAGTCTTATGTTTGTTATTTTGATGATAGGCACAATAGGTGCTCACAAATGACATTCCACATGAAGTGGTTTGAGGTGATGTAATGAGATTGTTTTCAAGAAGCTCTTCCAATTTTGATTCATAAGATTGTCCCAAAGGAGTAAATGATCTATACCATTGACATTTATATTCACTTGAACTCTCCAATGAGATGTTGGATTCATGATTATGAGGATGTTGATCAAAAATAGGATTGACATGATGTTGTGAAATAGCCTCTTGATCCAAGATAGGATTGCCACAAGTAGGTCTCTTCTTACTTGAAGAATATGAAGACATGTGTGAATCATGATCATAGAGAAGAGGAAAGATTGATTTGAGTGAAGACCCATTTGATGATGTATACTTTTCTTCCTAAGTCTTGTGTTTCAAATTTAAAAGATTTCATTTTATTAGATAGGGCTCTAATTAGAATATTTTCTTCCTTATTGTTAAGATGATAAGATTTATCCCATTTGTTTTTAGCCATTGTAAGATTGGAGAATTCCTGATTCGCAAAGATGAGCAACCTATCACCTATAGTTTCAATGTTTGATATAATAGCTTCACAATTGGTCAAAGTTTGGTGAAAAGTTGTTGATGTAGTTTTGATAATGTTTGAGATCTTGATGAAGGTTATATTGACCTTGATAGTGATCTCTAAACACAAAGAGGGTTGATATGACCAATTTGAAAGTAGTGTTAATTGATTGAAACCAAGAGTAAATAGTTTGATCTCCTAGGAACCAAGGTTTGATTTTGAGCACTTTTGATGTTTGGGCTAGAAATAGATGGTTTAGAACCTTCACTATTGAAGTGATTTTGATGTGAATAGCATAAAAATGACCTTTTATTTGACCAAAAAGAATACAAGAACTAAGGACAATGTTTTAGGACTCACATTTTTGAGTAAAGTTTTTGAATGATTTTGTGAGAACTTGTGTGTAAAGGATTCAACGAGCATTTGTAAAGACTCGCCCATTTTTTGAAATGCTTTCAAGGTGTTTTGAAAATATACAATTTTAGTGACACACACACGCAAAGAAAAGTGATTTTTTCATATTTTGATAAGGATTGTTTTTTTATATATATTTTGTGATTGTTAGGGTACAAACACACACTATCCCTAAAGAATTGGCATAGCATGAAAATCCTTTCTCGTAAACTTAGGTAAACACCCAAATGCTAATTAGAATACAGTCATCACCAAGCTCGCAATGGCTTGAGTTATTATTTCATATTATCCAAATCCAAATGAAAATGGGGGCACAATATGATGAGTATATTGGGGCAATTACTTTTTTCCTTGCACAAGGATTATCACCTTTCAGGGGTAATTTGGGTAGCTTCTAATCTTAGAGTGTCTAGTAAGGTTCTTCGTTCAATAGTATCCTCTACATCCATGCAAGCATGATTCAGGTGTATAGCCCCATAGAGAGTATTAACAAAAGTGGTCACATAAACATGATTGAGACCATTATCCCATACTTAAGTTAGATGTTATCCAAGTATAATCTCAAATCCCAATCAACTCCCCAGGCTGACGTAAGTGTTCCAATGTGTTTGCTTGCACAAACCACTAAGAATATCTTCTCTTCTTCTTCAAGGATACTAATCTCCTCTAGGTCCTTATTAGGCTCAGATAATTAAATAAGTCCTAATATTACTCTCCTCTAAGAGTCTCCACTTGTGCTTCACCCTTTGAAAGACTAACACCCTATGATTATTTCTTCTCCACTTCTCCTACTCACACTTAGAAGAGTCTAATTGTCAATTTCCACTCTAACATTCTTAATCCATTTGCAGCGGTGTCCATAAACATGTAGAAATCACATTTTATCAGTTTGGAATCCATCTTGAGGGATCTCTTCACTCTTTGCAATCGAGTTCACACTTTTGGCTTAAGGAGGCCTAATTCCTTGTAGCCCTATCCAGGGTGTTTTTCCCAATTAACTTAAAACTTTCCCAAATAACTTGAAAATATAAGACCATATTCAGACACCCTTTATCCCCTTACAATATATTTTCAAGGTTTTAATTTCATTATCCCTCCTTACATAGGGTTCCTACAACCAAGGTCTTAATAGGGCTAATAGGCCTAAAAACTAGGACAGTCTGCAACACTACGCTAAACTTGTCCAAAACTTGTCTCCACTGATTGGTATGAACTTGAAAAACTTAGTATGTCAAGGTAACAAAAAACCCTAACTTATCATGTACTCAGACCATACAGATCTATCTTCCCCTACTCATGGAAACTCACTATTTCTCCACCAAACCTCTAACCAGACAGTGCATGCTCGCCTAGGGCTTGGTCTCAAAAATAGCTACTTGTCTTTCCTTGAATCCTAACTCTAAAAATATGTACACTAATGACTCCCCTATCATTTACACCTATCCTTGGAGGTTTCCCATGGTTATATTTCATGGGGGAGTCATATCTAGACTGACTGGTTAGGACAGGACCAGTGAACTACTTAAAACACAAAATAATTTAAACTAGACCTTAAACTACCTTAAATAAACTTGGTCACTGAATAAGAAATGTTCAAAACACTCCTAAGAACAAAAAACAACCATTACTTCCAAGCTTTCAATCCATAAAATATGACTGTCACGAGGAAATGCTCGGGATTTTTGGAAATACCAAATTGCAAACTGTATTTCTCTTCTCAAAAATGTCACAATGAATACACTAACTACATGATTCAAGTCTCTCATACACTATATGCCTTCTTCCACCATTTTAGGGCCTTGTTGGTCAATTCCCCACTCCTAGAAATAAGGAGAATCCGATGTAACCATATTGCATGCAACATTTACAATTATTGCAAATGTTGTCATGACAACAAAATAACAACTTTTGGCATCTTTTCAATTATGCCTCCTTCCTACATTTTAGGACCTATATCCTCTCTATTTCAAGGATCCAAGAGAATTAAAGACCCTATAGCATCTCTATTTCCTCATTTATGAGATTAGGACACATTCAAGACTCTAACCAATCAACTAAAAACTAAGCCTAAGAATTTGAAAACTACAAACAATGGCTATTGATGTGACCTTAGTCCTAATGACTAACTCACTTAGCCTACATTGCAAAGACCTACTAAGGCTGAAATACAACTAACCTATCTTGACTTGCCTAATGTCAAGTACAAGCCAAAATGAACAAATATGGAGGCTAGCCTAGGTGCTCCTGCACCATCCTTCCCAAAACAAAAAGATCAATCCACCCTTTGATTGATGATGCTTGGATCAATACCTAGCTTCTTGAACTCTAACTCTTTGACCCATACTACATCTGCATTTTTTTGGTCATGTCTTTTGATAAAGTTATCTTTATACTCTTTTTTTCTAGTCCTCTTGTAGATTCTTGTATCCAATATGTTGTCAGCTCCTTTGACTGTATCAAATGGTAATTGTAGCTCCTCCACATCTCTAATGACTTCTTGAAGAATCTAATCCAAGTCTTTCTTTGGTCCTTTATAGTGGGATAAATTTGCAATGTTGAAGATAGGTGACAGTCTACTGTCTTCCGGGAGTTCTACTTTGAAAGCATTATCACCATACTTAGCCAAGATACGACAAGGGCCTATCCTTCTCATCTGCAACTTGTGAGGGAATCCCTTCTGAAGTCTTGAATTGTTGAGATGTACCATAACCATGTCACCCACATTAAACTCAACTATCCTCCTAATTTCATCAACCTTTTCCTTATGTTTCAAGGTGTTCTCAGACAAGGTTTTCTGGACTGTGTCATGTATCTCTTGCATGGCTTGAGAAAAATCATGTGCATATCCACTTTCTTTCACTCCATCCTTCAAGTCTCTCAACTCATAGACTCCTCTAGGATGTAAACCATACACTACCTCAAAGGGGTTCTTCCCTATTGACCTATTGATGGTGTCATTGTAGGCATACTCAGTCTGTCCAATCAATTGATCCCATTGTTGTCTGTACTCCTTTGTCAAGCATCTCAGTAGATTCCCAAGGTTTCTATTCACCACTTCAATCTTTCCATCAGTTTGAGGATGGTAGGCAGATCCAAAGGATAAATTAGTGCTTAGTCTTTGCCAAAGAGTCTTCCAAAAATGAGTCATAAATTTGGTGTCTCTATCAGACACAATGCTCTGAGGTAACCCATGGATTCTTACTATCTCTTTGAAGAATAGAGATTCTATTTGGCTAGCATCATTAGTGGTCTTGCATGGCACAAAGTGAGCCATTTTTCTAAACCTATCCACAACTACATACACACTATCCATACCTTCTCTTGTTTTGTGTAACCCAACTACAAAATCCATGCTTAAGAAATCCCATGGTCTAGTAGGGATAGGTAGGGGCTGACAAAGGCCAGAATTTGATGAAGTACCCTTGGCCCTTTGACACACAATAAAACTCTCTACATACCTCTTGACATCAATATTCAACCTCGGCCAATAGTAGAACCTTTGAACTAGTTCTTGTGTCTTTGTGATCCCAAAGTGACCACTCAATGCACCATTGTGCTTCTCTTGAATCATGTTCTCCCTAATGGAACCTCTAGGGACACATAGCTTATTTCCTTTAAACAAAAGGTTACTTTGCAAGGTATATTCAGCATACTCACTATGGAAATGGTTCTTGTATTCAGCACATACCTTGTAAATATCTGCAAAGTCCTCATCTTCAGCATATAGATCCTTGAAGTTATATATTCCCATGCTCTTCAACTGAATCTCTTGAATGGTAAGAGCTCTTCTTGACAATGCATCAACAACTTTGTTTAGGACACCTTTCTTATGTTTGATGTTAAAGGTGTAAGCTTGTAGGCACTCAACCCACTTAATGTGCTTGTGGCTCAACTTCTCTTGAGAATTTAGAAAACTTAAGGCTTGATTATCTAAATAAACAATGAACTCCTTGGGTAGCAAGTAGTGCCTCCACTTTCTCAAGGCTTGAACCAATGCATAGAACTCAAGGTCATAAGAAGAATACTTCTTCTTTGTCTCACTCAACTTCTCAGAGTGAAATTCTACTCGTCTACCCTCTTGGCTTAGGAAAGCCCCAATAGCTATGTTTCTTGAATCACATTCAATTGTGAAAATCTTCTCAAAGCTTGGTAAGACTAACATTGGTTGGGTAGCAATATTTTCCTTCAGCAGCTCAAAGCTCTTGTTAGCTTGTTCATTCCACTTGAACTTGGTCTTCATTCCTCCTTTGATTGTTTCCAACATTGGAGCACAAATTGCACTAAATTTCCTTATGAACTTCCTATAATACTGAGCAAGGCCATGAAAAATCCTTACCTCTGTTTCTTTCCTTGGAGTGGGCCAATTCATAATGGCTTCTTCCTTACTCTTGTCCATTTTTATATTACCATGAGATAGAACAAATACTAGGTACACTAGCTCTATTTTGATGAACTCACATTTCTCCATGTTAATCATTAATTTCTCTTCATGTAGCCTCTTAAGAACTAATTCCACATGCTTGAGGTGTTCCTCTCTTGTCTTACTAAAGATGAGTATATCATCTAAGTATACCACTACAAAATTGCTAATGTGGTCTTTAAGTACTTCATTCATCAACCTCATAAAAGTTGATGGAGCATTTGATAAGCCAAATGGCATGACTAGCCATTCATACAGCCCTTCAATTGTCTTCAAGGCTATCTTCCACTCATCTCCTTCATTCATCCTTATCTGGTGATAGCCACTTTTTAAATCTATCTTGGTGAAGTACCTTGCACCTCCTAGACAATCCATCAAGTCTTCTATCCTAGGGATAGGGAACCTATATCTGATAGTGATCCTATTTATGGATCTGGATTCAGTACACAATCTCCAAGTACCTCCTTTCTTAGGGGCTAGGACTGTGGGTACAACACAAGGACTAATACTCTTCGTTATAAGACCTTGTTCTAGTAACTCTTGAATTTTCCTAGCTATTTCCTCATTTTGATAAGGTGTCATCTTGTAGGCTGCCTTATTGGGTAGGGTAGCTCTAGGAATAAGGTCAATCTTATGGCTTATGGGTCTTATAGTGGGTAAGGTTGATGGTTGTTCATCACTTATAATGCCTTCATACTTCTGCAACATTTCTTGTATCTCTTGTGGTAGCTCTGTCCTCTTCACTATTTTGTCTTCCTCTTCCTTAGGCTTCAACACTAGAGAAAAACCAACTCCTTCTCCTTCTTCCATGTCCTCCAAGAACTCTTTCTCACTCACCATTATTACATTTGGACCAGCTATCTTCACTTCTACATCTTTTAACAATGACTGAATTTTGAAAGTCATGTTATCCTTCTTGAAAGTATAGGAATTATTCACTCCATCATGGATAGCTTGGTGGTCAAATTTCCATGGCCTACCTAGTATCAAGTGACATGCTTCCATGGGCAGTACATCACATAGCACCTTGTCCTTATATCTTCCTATAGAGAACTCTACCCATGCTTTCTCATTCACCAAGACATGCTGTCCCTTATTGAGCCATGTTACCTTGTAGGGATGAGTATGAGGTATTCTTTTCATACCTAATTTTCTGACTTCTTCTTTTGATACAATATTATCAGTAGAACCTAATTCTATGATAACCCTACATACTTTTCCCATCACCTTACATTTCATTCTAAACAAAGACCTCCTTTGGCTTGGCTCCTCCTTGATTGGCTCTTTGATTAATGTTCTCCTCATCATGAGGTTCTCACCTTCCTCTAATTTTAATGGCACCTCAAGGTGTATCAGCTGCACTTGTGTCTTCTTGGACCAGATTATTCCTCTTGTTACCTCCTTGAGAAGTACCACTCTTCTCTGGACACCTATAGGAAGGGTGTCCCATTTGATTACAACGGTAACATTTCATATTGGCAAAGTAATTGCCTCTTCCTTGTCCACCACTTCTACCTCTGAAATTGGAGTTCCTTCCTCTACCACCTCTACTGGAACTTTCTTCTTTCTTCTCGTTGTATTTGACTTCTCCTTGTTCCCTTAATTATGAACTCTTCCCACCATATCCACCTCTTTGTCCTCTACTATCTCTTCCTCTACCTCTTCCTATAGAACTTTGTTCTTGTTTCCTCTTGCCTTTTTATTCTATCTTCAAGGCCATTTGATAGCATTGGTGGATGCTTTTGAAGTTCACTAGGCTCATGTCTTCTTGAATAGACCATTTAAGTCCATTCATATATCTAGCTAGCTTGATGCTTTCATCTTCAACCACTTGTGACCATAGGGACAACTTTTGGAACTCTTTAGTGTAGTCTTGGACATCTAAGTATTTTTGTCTGAGATTATGTCTCCTCCTATGTAGCTGCACTTCATAATCATCAGGAAAATAGATTTGCTTCATCTTAGTTATCATTCCCTTCCATGTGGCTATAGGACTCAAGTTCCTTCTTTCTCTCTTTCAGTTTGGAGAAACTTCCACCATGTGAGAGCTGAACCTCTCAATCTTGACTTGGCCACACTCACTTTTTGGGCCTCTATGATACCATCACATTCAAAATGGTTCTCTATGTTGTCTATCCAATCCACTACTAAATCTAGATCCATTTGTCCACTAAATAGTGGCACACCCTCCAAAGCTTTACCACTCAAAGCCTTCAATGCCTTTAAGAAAGGTTCTTGGTCACTGACAGGATCAAGGGTTGGAGCTTCTTCTTCTATATCCACCCCTTTCTCCCTTGCTTCTTCTTCTTCTTTTTGGTTAATCTTATCCTTCATATTCTCAACTTTGTCTTGGACTTCTCCCAAGAGTTTCTCCATTTGAGACAACCTTTCTCTTAATGACTTGTTGTCTTCTTCTTGTTCTTCCACATTTTTAGCTAGCTCAGCATTAGTCACCATGACTTTGTCTTTTGTTGATCTTCTAGGTGTATTCTCTCCCACTGATTCGGTAGGCTGAAACATCCACCACAAGCCTGATCTTTAATCAAGCTCTGATACCAATATGATGTAAGTGTTCCAATGGGTTTGCTTGCACAATCCACTAATAATATCTTCTATATCTTCTTCCAGGATCCTAATCTCCTCTAGGTACTTATTAGGCTTAGATCATTAACTAATTCCTAATCTTACTCTCATCTAAGAGTCTCCACTTGTGCTTCACCCTTTGAAAGACTAACACCCTATGATTACTTCACTTCTCCACTTCTCCTACTCACACTTAGAAGAGTCTAAATGCCAATTTTCACTCTAAAATTCTTGATCCATTTGTAGGGATGTCCATCAACATGTAGACATCACATTTTATTAGTTTGGAATCCATCTTTAGGGATCTCTTCACTCTTTGCAATCGAGTTCACACTTTTGGCTTAAGGAGGCCTAATTCCTTGTAGCCCTTTCCAGGGTGTTTTTCCCAATTAACTTAAAACTTTCCCAAATAACTTGAAAATATAAGACCATATTCAGACACCCTTTATCCCCTTACAAGACATTTTCAAGTTTTTAAGTTCATTAGCCCTCCGTACATAGGGTTCCTACAACCTAGGTCTCATAGGGCTAATAGGCCTAAAAACTAGGACAGTCTGCAACACTATGCTAAACTTGTCCAAAAAATGTCTCCACTGATTGGTATGAACTCAAACGAATCAGTATGTCAAGGTAACACAAAACCCTAACTTATCATGTACTCAGACCATACATATCTATCTTCCCCTACTCATGGAAACTCATTGTTTCTCCACCAAACCTCTAACTGGGCAGTGCATGCTCGCCTAGGGCTTGATCTTAAAAATAGCTACTTGTCTTTCCTTGAATCCTAACTCTAAAAATATGTACACTAATGACTCCCCTATCATTTACACCTATCCTTTGAGGTTTCCCATGGTTATATTTCATGGGGGAGTCATATCTAGACTGACTGGTCAGTACAGGACCAGTGAACTACTTAAAACACAAAACAATTTAAACTAGACCTTAAACTACCTTAAAGAAACTTGGTCACTAAATAAGAAACATTCCAAACACTCCTAAGAAGAAAAAACAACCATTACTTTGAATCTTTCAATCAATAAAATATGATTGTCACAAGGAAATGCTCGGGATTTTTGGAAATGCCAAATTGCAGACTGTATTGCTCTTCTCAAAAATGTCACAATGAATACACTAACTACATGATTTGAGTCTCTCATACACTAGATGCCTTCTTCCACAATTGTAGGGCCTTGTTGGTCAATTCCCCACTCCTAGAAACAAGGAGAATTTGATGTAACCATATTGCATGCAACATTTGCAATTATTGCAAATGTTGTCATGACAACAAAATAACAACTTTTGGCATCTTTTCAATTATGCCTCCTTCCTACATTTTAGGACCTCTATCCTCTCTAT
>MU225819.1:541523-561405 GCA_018584345.1 Thuja plicata | reverse complement strand
CAAGGGAGGCTTCATGGAGCCCATACTCCATGATTTTTCCCTCTCCTCCTTGAGGAGAGACTCTACACCAAGGGCTGTCAAAACTCCTTCACCCCCAAGGCTACTCTTCCCTCCCAAGGGTGAGTGATCCTTGAGACTCCAATTTACAACATTTACAAAGAAATGAAAACAAATACTTAGAAACAACAACAACATAACATTTACTACAAGCTCATAGCTCTAATAATTTCACAATGCACATAGAACATCCATCTTTTGCAAGAACAAAATAAAACTACAAGAAAAGATTTGCAACAAGTCCACCAACCTAGAATCCGAACTCAAGGAAAGATAGTTGTAGAAGAGCTCCCTTTTAGCCTAATTCCTCCTTCCAAGATCACCAACTCTAGCTATGTCTCTAAGTTAGAGAGTGGGTGTTCAAACTCTCTAACATGGAGAGTTCCCACTAAAAGCCACTAGAAAACTCATGGGGAGAAGGAAAGTCCTCTAATTGGTCCCTCTTCCCTACACTCTTACAATTTTCTAAAAATAGATCCAAAAATTGGAACTTCAAAAAGGTGAATAATGTCTTTGCACAAAGATGGAAGAGTCGTTTTCCCAAGGTCACGCCTCACAAGAGTTGATTTTCGTCCAACTTGGGAAACCAACTTTCTAGAAGGGTCACATGGTCAACCAGAGGCTACCCTAGGGTTAAAATGGCCCTTAACTATTGGTATAACAAGTGGGATACCTAAAAATGACCCCAACACACCCCTAGACACTTTCTAACCCCTCCAAAAGTCCACTTTAAGAGGATTTTAGAAATTCCAATGAGATGACCACACCCCCATCTCCCAAACCAAGGTATGCATATGGGGATTCACTAATGTACTTACCTAGGTAGGTGGACAACCATTCCCAATTTGACATGTCATGGCTTTAAGTACAAATCACAAGTGTCAAATGACACACAGAACATTTACACATCACTAGGCCATGTCATATCCACTTGGGCAAAAATCACAAGGAAATAAGAAATACATTTAAGGACTACATTTCCAAAATCAACCATATACATTTACGAATTAAATCACAATACAACAAGGTATTTTCTCTCATTAGATGCAACCTTGGCTCAAACTGAGTTCATATATTCCTTTTTTTGGTTCCCCAGATAAAATACCATGGTCTCATACCTGCACACTCAATTCAAATATCAGTAGTCCGAGGAGATAAATATACATCATAAGGAAATAAGCAATATTCAGAACTTAAGGAAACATCAACATACTAAGTTTATTACTTAAGATCACAAGAATATAATAATTTCATTTTAAGCATTTAATATAAGGTAAGATTCACATTGCATGATATCAAAATTTAATATCCATTTCTAATAATTCTCCTATCATCAGTAACCCATAACATAATCATAATGTATTTCCAAATCAATTGTCTCAAAAATAAATGTCCATTATAGAAAACATAATATAGTCCATAAGGTGCATCATAAAGTTGTGTCCAACATCCAAAATGATCAATCCATGACATAAAGCATAAAATCCATAAGGTCCATAGTGCATCAAAATGTGAAGTATCATATGCTAAATCTATCATAAGCAAAAAAACTAGAAAACTATGATGGGGTTCGGGGTGAGGCCTCACAATTTCAAGCTATATGTTAGAGAAAGAGTTTCTTTGGGAATTATATCTCATTCCTGTGCAGTATTACAATTTCTTCATAATTTTGATATAGGGCATTCCCCTTGTTCTTCTACAAGTCAGATTGCATTTCTCCTCTTGTCTATTCACTGGGGGGCAAGAGGTATCTTATTCCAGTCTTCTAGGATCCATTCTACTCTTATCATATTTTTTGTGTTGAGTTTAATTGGTTATTCTTTCTATATTCTATCCCTATAAATCATTTGTGATATCTTTTCTAAAACATTTGTTTTGTAAGGATATCTCTTTGCTATGAAATCTCTTGATATAAAATATATCCCTTTCCTACACACCTGGGGGCAAGGTATGTTCTTTTTTCTTCTATCTAAGGAGCTACTTTCCTTAGCTTAGGGGCATGTGTTTATCTTACAACGTTATTTCTTTATAAAGATTTGTGTTTTGACTATTGATACCCTCTTATATGAGAGGTGATTGTCCTAGGTCATCACCTCTTCTTTATTTTGTAAACTATGTTTCTGATAAACTCTTGCTCTTACTTTGGGTTAGAGTTTGATTCCTTCATCTCAGGATTCCTCTTCCTCTTGATTACAGGGGGCTTGATGATTGAATCTTTGGTCCCTCTTTTCTTTAGAAGATGACATTTTATCCTAAGCACTCCTCTATGGGGAGGGTCTTATTGATAAGATCTCTTCCCTTTTGAGGATCCCTTTTCCATAAGTGACATATCCATTTCACGGTTATCTATGCTCTTGGATGTAAGGGTCAATACTCTTTGCTAAGAATATGGTATACATTGTTGTAAAGTGGGATATCTCTTTACCTGGTGAACTAGGTATCCTCTTCCTCTTCATTATCCTACCTAGTGGTTAGCCATGATATGGAGGGGGGCATATATAGGGTCTCCCTTGTACTATAGTTTAAATTTATTTACATTTTGTAGCATGCTAAGTCCTTGGAAGGTAACACACACAAGTTGCTAAATCCTGAAGAGACATGCATTTTTACTTTTATGTTTGCTAAATCCTTGGAAGGTAACGCACACAAGTTGCAAAATCCTAAAGAGATACGCACCCTTTCTATTTTTCAATATGCTAAATCCTTGAAAGGTAATGCACATAAGTTGCTAAATCCTGAATCGACATGCATTTTATATTCCATAGTGATACAAGAATGTAGATCTATGGATATTTTCAAAAGCTATCAGAAGAAACATTTACAATTACAAGCACAGATTATGGGTGAACCTATTTGGGCTCTGCCTCCTTGGTGATTCATAGTAAGGTGGGCATCTTACTAGGTGAGGTAATCACTTTTTCTTTTCTATCTTTCACTTTCATGCTAGTAGGAATAGATCATGAAGCTATGTTATCTATGGTGTTGTCCTTGTCTTACTTATGTAGTCATGTATGCTTTCTATGATTGATTGCTCTTTAATTTCATATCTTTATGTATGTATTTTGAGTTAGAATCCTTGGTTTGGGGACTTATGTTCCTGGCTTAGTGATATTCTACCTCGTTACGATCCACCAGTGTCTTTCTTCTAACTTTACCGTGAGCATGTTCGATTTCCATACTCTCACTAAAGTGGGGGCTTAATGTATCATCTTAAAATGGAAGTAATTCCATGTTAAGAATGTTTAGCCTTCCTGAGGGGATGTTTTTGAATTCCATCATATCATCCTCCCATTTTTGCATCATTCCCTACTTCTGTACCTGATTAGGACCCTGATTGGGCCTCTCCGGGCACCTTCTACCCCACCTGGCATGTTTTCCAGGGGTTCTGACCCCCTAGGTCAAGGTTGACATCAACCTTGACCTAAGTTAGGGTCGACCTTGACCTTGACCTAGGTCAGGGTTGACCTTGACCTTGACTAGGGCCCCCTTTTGAATTTGGAATCCTGTCGGCTGTCGAGGGTCAACCAAAATTCATTTTTCCTGCTTCCGGGTCAGCTATTTCAAGTTTTGAAGCCTTGATTCCTATATTATATTTAATATAGGTCCTCTTCTAGGGACATGGGTCTGATTGGAATTTAATTCTCCTATTTCAGCCTCCTTAGAAGATTGTGCCCTAGTTTCATATAAAAGGGAGCCTTCTTCTCTCATTTTCTCTAACCATTATCAAGTAACAAGCGCTAAGGAAACTAAGAATTCAAAGGACATTCAAGAATCCATTATTCTACATATTTCCAATCTTTCAAGGTGTTCAATTCTTCCTCTCAAAAATTCAAGTTCTCCATTGAAGATCAAGGATTCAAGCTTCCAAGCCTTTGAAGGGATTAGGTTCAAATATTCAAGATTCATCATTCAAACCCTAGATCTAGTCATCATGGTGGTGTGATCTTCCTTCAAGATCCTTTGTGCATCCTCAAGAATATTTCATCATCTCTTTAAGGTGGATTTCAAGCATACAATCATGGAGGTTTATGTTTTCTAAAGTCCAAGCTTTCATATTTACATACTTGCATACATTTGAATTATAATTGCATATCTATTGAATATCATAGCTTCATTGTTAGATTCAATTCTACTACTTGCTATCATTCTATACTTTTTTTATCTCAAGGTTAATTCCTAAATTGGGGTTTGACTAAGGAAAACCCCTCCCCCCAACAAAAAAACCTCTTATTCTTGTAGGTACAGGTTCAGGACTGTAGATTTGGACTCAGATCTAGATACCCTTTTCAGCTTTCTTTCGGTCTTCGCGAACAGATTCTCTGTCAGACCAGTGCAAGTCAAGGTTGACATTATTGGGTTAGGGTTGACTTTTGTGGGTCAAGGTTGACCTTTTTCATAAGACAGTGTTAGATCGGAAAAATATTTTTGGGTTTTGTTTGTCTCTGCATTTTGGTTTTGGGTCATACTTCAGTTTTTCCAGAAATAGAGTATAGACCTCAGAAAACAACATTATTTGATATGCAATTCTTTAAGGTTAGTACATTTTTCCTATTTCTTCAATTATTGTCATATATCATATCTATATATTCAATTAACAGAATTTAAGATCTCCTTCTTTACTCTCTTTTCCAAATAGTTGATTCATTTGTGTATTGATCCTTCTTTGGGGTTAATCAACTTGGATCTTCCATTTGTGCATTTGAGGATAGAAGAGGAGCATCTTATCTTCTCCTTAATCATAATTGCAATATATAATCAACACAATTAAATTTAAATGTAAAGGTTAGGGAAATACACAATCAAACCCTAATAAAACTAAATAAACACAAAAGAAAGATTTTTCTTCCTTTACACTTTTAATTAATTTCCTTAGCCATGTATTTAATTTTTTGTTTTGATTTAATTCCTTCAAGGTTAATTGAAGAATTAATGACTTTTGATAAATGTCACTTGGTGAGTGATCTTGGATTATTCATTTTTGATGAATTATATACTTAAACCAATCTAGTTTAGTTATATAATTATGATTTAGCTTTAAATTGGTAGTATCAATTAGGACCTAGGGGACTTAATTTCATATTAGGGCTTCTTAGCTTATCAAACCATTTTCAGATGATTACAAGGCTGCATAGAAAAACTCCTCTCTAAGGTAATAAGCCATGTCTCTTCCTTAGACCCTAATCCTTTCCCATCAAAGGGGGTAGGTTGTACCCTCATAAGATCCCTCATGTGGTTCACTGCCACAACTTCAGGATCAACTGTGATAGTCCTCCTTAGAGGGCTCTTAGATCTCACTATCACTCTCTTCTCTAACTGAGAATGATGAGAAACATCCTTATCCACTCTACCCTGATCAGGACCAAGACAATTCAATATCACCTACAATAACTACCTAATGTATGTCTCTTCAAACCTAGCCTGATCCTCATCCCTCTGCTCATCTCTACTATGCTAATGAGCACTGTCTTGATTCACACTTGTGGAAGGACTATGATCCCTACCCCTTCCAAAACCACCAACTTGGCCTCTACCATGAACTCTAGCAAATCTAGTCTCAGGAATGATTCCTAAAGCAATTAGAGAACCAAACAACAACTCAAAACGAAAATGAAAACCAAAACCAAAACCAAAACCAAATAACAACAAAAGAAAACAAATAATCACAAAGCAATGGTTTTAAGTACATCACAGGTTTATGTCTATTTTTGTTTTAAGTTTTAAACCAAAAGACAACTAATGGGCATACAAATTTCCCAAAGCTCCCATTCTAGAATAGTGTACTCTGATACCGAGTGTAATGCCCTGCTAGGGAACCTAGGAGAACTACTCTAAACATGACACTAAGTTAACAGGATATTTTTTTTTAAATGTTTACAAACAATAATGATAACAATGTGGAAGCAACACAATGAAGAACATGACACACACATAAGTACATCTCAACAAATATTATAATTCTAGAGGGTTCCTTAACGTAGAATTACTTAAGAAAACTAATCTACAAAGATCAAATATAAAGAAGTAACATAAAGGGTACATCAACTGAATCCAATAATATATATCTCATATAATAAGGCCACATATACAATTGATACCCAAGGTATACATACATGAATCAACATCCACTACACAAGTTGCGGGGTATGCAATGATACATAACAATACAATACATCCTTTGAAAGTATGTCAACCAATATACACATATGGTTACAAATATACAACTCATGAAACTGAACCAGTCTCCAAAAGAATAAGAAGATAGAACTGAAACAAGGATAAACCAAGTATGAAGAAGAACCATCTGATCTCAATGGTAATAAGAATCACTACCACCCGACCGCATGGAACCAATAGTCCACTCCCACCATGCTGAGGAGATTATATCAGGCCCACTCACATGGGTATACAATAAGAAGGCAACATCAAAGGTATACAAGAGATCATACATAAAAGAATAGGAAGATCCTAGAAGCTTTCTAAATCATAATAAGGAATCTAGACAATACCAGAGGTAACCAACCCATGTAGGATAACCTAATTTGTATATAGGGAAGTGTCATCACATAAGTTTACCCTTGAGTAACCCTAGTGGTCCTTCCTTGACCATGGCTTCCAAGTGAATCTATGTGGCTCAATGATCCTTTTGTGAAGACAAGGATCCTAACTCCCACCCTAGCATGTAATAACACTTAAGGCATGGGTAGAGACTCAGACATCTTATTAGCTCATTTTAAAACCCCTATAATTTTTCATATTTTCACTTATTAAGTAACTCTCCAATGAGTTAGTAGCCACTTAGGTCCCAGGCTCCCGTTCCAAGCCGCTTCCTCTCTATACACTCAGTTAACTTACCTAGGCTCATAATATATCATGAAGGTATACATAAATCTCAAACTATTTCCTACCCATACATGAGCACATTGGTTCTCAATTAATCATAGCAACTGAAAGTACCCTCACAACATCATAAAAGACAACTCAGACAAACCAGGTTGGGTAAGGATAATTGAACCAAAATGACATCATAAGAAATATGCATTGAAAATTACACAAGACAACAAAAAGAATCAAATCCCCAAAACCTTTGGTTTTACATCCTAAAAGTCAACTTAACACCCCAATAGATACCGAAAATGATAGAGTTTCATACAAGAACAAAATACACTATTCATTTCAATAATCACCAAAATACATCATGACATGAATAACACATTTCCAGAAAGAACTAATCGAAACCTAATGATAACCAATTTATAATAACATTATGCACATTAGTTATCCAACAAAATTACTAACAAACTATAATTAATTTCCAAGGAAACATAAATTAAGCCTCTATAGATTAATTTATAAAAATATAACACATAAATTAATTTATCTAATAATTACTAAATTTCTAATATAATTACAATATGCATGAAAATTAAAATCTAAACTTTTTTTTCGTACCCAACATAATCGTTCATAACCAACGAAATTGAATCACAGATCTCGTCGTTATAAATCCAAAGAAAACTAGTCATTATAAACACTAATAATATATTAATTTGTTGTTCATATGTAATAATTACCATCAATTAAATAATACTAATAGTGTTAATTTTCTTAAACATTAATCATATTAACTAAACATTAATAATAATAAAAACACTAACATAATACATATATATTTCTTTTAACAAAATTAAATAATATTAAAACTAAAATAATATAAACTAAATTTATCAATAAAACTTTAAACTAAACTAAATAATAATAAAAACTTAATAAAAAGTAATAATTAACATATTTTAATAAACTAAAATTTTAAAACTTAATTAAAAATAAATTTCAAAAAAAAAATTAAATAAAAACCAAATTAAAAACATTGGGGGGGGGGGGGTAGGCCCCGTAAGTCNAAACTTAATAAAAAGTAATAATTAACATATTTTAATAAACTAAAATTTTAAAACTTAATTAAAAATAAATTTCAAAAAAAAAATTAAATAAAAACCAAATTAAAAACATTGGGGGGGGGGGTGTAGGCCCCGTAAGTCTCACAAGCCCATGGTCCCCACCCTACTGCCCGTGGTCCCCTTTGAAAGGGAGGCCCCACGGTGCACAGGGAGACTTGCAGGTCCCCCATCAGGGTTCCCCACCGTGGGAACCTACCGTGGTCCCGCAGGCCCCATGGCCCTGCACCTGCCGTGGTACCTGTACGGTACAATTGCTAGTGGCAATGGGATTTGGTGGCCCCGCCACTTAAAAACAATCTTTTAAATTTATTTTTATTTTATGTTTTTGCAAAACATACTTTCACTGTTAAAATTTTTTATTCAAACTTTCCTTTTTTTTAATATAATTTAATTTTGACATGCATTAAACTAAATAGCAATTTTTTTAATATTTTTTTTAATTCACACCAGTCTGTACATTTTCCAGCAAGCACCCATTTTTTTCAATTTATTTTTTCCTTCATTCACTAATAACAAGTTTTCTTTTCCAATAGTAAATTGATAGAACTAAATTTTTCTTTAATAATAGAGATATTTTCCCTTGACCAATAGCTCAAAAGGAAGCAAATAAGGTTTTCTTTATGACATGCAAATTGATGCAAACAAGGAAAATATACTAAATTTGATATTAATTTATTTTTCAAGAAGAGTATTTTCTCAAGCATGCAATTTAACCCAATTGTTTTGTTTCCATGCAGATTTGGACCTGGTTTTGACAAGAACATGATGAGGGTATAATTCCTCCTTTCCAAGGTAAGGCATCTACAGATCTGATATTTTAATCTAATTTTTGACAAAAATCACAATTTTTTACAAAATAAGACATTTCCCACATATCTAAAACCCTAAGGCCAATATTTGAAAACTAAATCATTCCAATTGAAAACCCTGATGCCCGTATACAACCAAAGCATTTTAAATGAAACCCTTATCCCAAAAACATAGATCTAAGATGGAATCAAGAAAGAGAAACCACAAAATTGATCCAATAACACATTCCTTCAATTTTGATCAATAAAATCACACAATAACAAAGAACGAAGATTCAAACAAAGGATCCTAGAATTTCAGATGCATAGAAGATAGGGATTTGCAAGCTAGAATTATCAAGATCAAGATTCTACCTTAGTAACTGATGAGAGAAAACAATTCCAAATCCAAAGCTATGAAGAATCCAAAAATGCTCCTAAGCTTTCCACAAATCTCCAATCACCTATTTTCTTCTTCTCCCTGATTGAACAACTTCTAAAATGGCTTTCAATCCAACAATATAGAAAAAATAGGCAATTAGGTTTTCAAAAAGTGAAACCCTAATGAAATATTAATTGTATAATTAATAATTAAAAGAAATTATTTATTTTCAATTTTCACTTAAAGCAATGCACAACTCAACTTTATAATATAAAAACAAAGTCATGATTGAACATGCATGAGAATATTTTATTTTAATGATTTCAATTAATCATGCAACTTAAAGTAATACTCGATAATTCAACTTTGCATAATTAATTACTATAATTTAATTTAATATTTATTAAATCTAAATTATTTAAATCAAGACTTAATAATTAAATCAATTAATTAAATATATGTATTTAATTAATACTTAATTGTTAAATAGCCATATATTTAATATATCAATGTTTTAACCTTATCAAAGGTGCAATAATTAACATTAATATTTACCATAAATATTCATTAAATAAATCAAGCCCAAAGCATCATTAAATCAACTGAAACCCATATAATCAGAAAAATAACTGAAACAGAGAAACAATTGAAACAGACACACAAGCACACACAGAAAGGCTCACGAATCCACGTCACTTGACGAGTTTCTCTAAAGGATAGTCAATCAAATTCTTGTCCATTTCTAGTACAAAATAAGGGTTTAGGGTATGGATTTAGGCCTGAATACTATCTCCCCTCTCTTTCCATTGAGATATTGCGATAGGGAACGCTCACTCCTGCCAATTTAGGGAAGACGTAGCCCAGTACCTGCAAACCTGTCATCACAAAAGTGAACATATACATACATATAATATAACAAACAATGGTTGAGACTATTTTATCGTGTGGATCTCGCCGAAGAAAGTAACTATGAATCTTTCCCATACCATACCAAGCACATCAAACAGTAATGCAAAATATACAAATGATCCATTCACATATAGATATAAGGTCAGTATTGTAAGAAAACCATAATCAAAATGACATCATCACATATACCTAATCATCATGATATAACCATAAATCACATGCAGATAGATGATATAATACACTAAGAAATGAATCAATAACATAATGAAAATAAGTACATGAATATCCTCCAAACCAACTGAAATAACCAACACATACTTGAAAAGGCCTAAAAGAGTTCAACAACTGAAACTGAAAAGAAAACTAAGGGGTGGGTATTACACTATTAATGAGTGGTTGTAGGTTTCCATTTGCAAAGATCACAAACTATGTTTATAAATTAATACAATTTCTATTTGATTCATAATTTGAGTAGAGGATTATTCTCTTTTCCTTTAGAAAATCAAAAACTCAAACCTTGAATTAGGTTTTGGATAGAATTTGGGGGAAATGAACAAATCAATTGTTTTGATTATTTGATTAAATTATTTTCTCGGCACCTTAAAGTCATATTCAAATTTCATTTTTAATTCAACTAGAGGATTATGCTCTTTTCCCAAGTTGAAAATTTGAAACTCAAAAAGGGAATTAAGAGTAGATTTTTGTAATTCGAGGGAATGAACATTTTTTTTGTGTTCTTGATAGGTGAAAACAACATGGATAGGAGAGTATGCTCTTCTTCCTCATGAAGAATAAAAAATCTAGACTCCTAAGTTGCCAATCCTCTGTTATTGCTTTAACCTTTAGTTGGGCCTATCGGCGAGGAAAAAATCTTTGGGATGACCCACATGAGAATGAGGTGTGAGAAACACTACTCTAACTCACATTAAAAAAATGTACTCTTTGGGTCCAAAGCCTGGGGAGTTGATTGGCATTTGTGCTTATACGTGGCTCATGTCTAACACAAAGTAGGGCCTAAGGGTCTCAATCATGTTTTATGTGACTGCTTGAGCCAAGATAGTTTTTGGGGATATACACCTCAATCACACTTGCATGGACATAGAGGATACAATCAAATGAAGACCATTACTAAACACTCTAGCCTTAGAAGCTACCTAGATCACCCCCAAAAGGTGATAATCTTTTTGTAAGGAAAATAATAATTTCCCCAAGATACTCATCATTTTGTGCCCTCATGAGCATTTAGATTCAGATAATATGACATCATGGCTAGAGCCATTGTGTGCTTTGTGATGGTCATATTCTGATTAGCTTTTGAGTGTGTACTTGAGTCTACGAGAAAATATTTTCATACTATGCCAATTCTGTAGGGAAAGGTGTATTTGTACCCCTAATAATAATCACAAAAATTCTAAAAACAAACAAGTCCTATCTAAATGAGACAAAATCATTTTTATTTGCATGTGTGTGTCCCTAATTGAACACTTGAAAACAACTAGAAATACACTTAAAACATAAAAAATTTGCAAACCGTTAACTATTAGCCATACACATATTCTAAAGTCTTCTCAAAAGGTCATCTTTGGTACTCAAAACATCATTTTTTATTGTAAAACG
This sequence comes from Thuja plicata, assembly GCA_018584345.1. Taxonomy (NCBI): domain Eukaryota; kingdom Viridiplantae; phylum Streptophyta; class Pinopsida; order Cupressales; family Cupressaceae; genus Thuja; species Thuja plicata. The sequence goes on along the minus strand of MU225819.1, from coordinate 549,697 downwards.
CCATCTCTGGGGTTCAAAACATCATCTCTAGTATTTGTTTCATCGTTTCCTAGTTATAAAAAGTCATTTCCTGCTGTCTTATTACATTGTATTAGAGAAAAGTGGCATTTACAGTCCTTGTTTGGTCGTCTCTAGGATATTTCATTGATTCCAGTCAATCTTTCATTGTTTCTAGTAAAAAGGTCATTTTTGGTGTCTGTTTCATCATTTTTGGGAGGGATAACCTGTTTGGTCATTTTCAAATCATAGGTCATTTCTATACATCTTTTGAAAAATCTAATCATTGATTCAAACACCCTTTTTGGACTACTTGCACCTTCTATTATCATAGATATCCAAATCAGTCAGATAATCTTACAATTTTCCAAAATTTCTACAAAATTTTACACCAATTTCGTGAGGTTATAACTTTTGACTCGGTGCTCAAAATTCAGAACTGTTTTCACAGTTGGAAAGGTTTCCAAATATTTTGATTTTGAATTTTAAATAAAGTTCCTTTGTAAACCCAATTTTGGAGACAGATGAAAGTCTCAACTTCCAAAAATGAGCATAAGAACTCCAAAAATGTGAATTACTAAAAGATATAAAAAATAGAAAAATATGAAAAATTCACATTTTTTTATTTATTTTTCCTCAAAACAATCATACATGCTCATGGTCTTCTGGATACATCAAATTCAAGGTATTAAGAGAAACATTTCATCGCAAGATACTATAATTATTCATCAAGAGACTCAAAACAATCATAATATGGCTAAAAACAAATGGGTTGGACACTACAGTGATAACATAAAGGAAGAAGAACTTATTGTAGCCTTATCAAAGAAAATTCAATCTTTAAAATCTCAAATTAAAGACTTAAAAGAGGAAAAGGATACATCATCAAATGTGTCTTCACTAAGATCAATCATTCCTTTTATCTATTATCATGATTCACGCATATCTTCCTATTCTTCAAGTAAAGAGAGACCTACATATGGAAATCCTATCTTTGATCAAGAGGTTATGTCACAACAGCACACCAATCTGGTTTTTTATCCACGTTATCATGATCTTGAATCTAATATCTCTTTTGAGAGCACAAGTGAATCTAAATGTCCATTGGATAGAGCATTCATTCCTTTGGGACAATCTTATGACTCAGTTTTGGAAGACCTCATCAAAAAACAATTCATCACATTGCCTCAAATCACTTCATGTGGTTTTTGTACTCTTGACCAACTATTATGCCTATCATAGACATAACAAACAAAAAAAATTCAGATTGCATGGAGTTGAAGCATAAAATCCAAGATCTTATCGATGATGGAATAATTGAAGTGGAAAATCATAATGATTCATCTAATCAAGATCAGGATACTAATCCCAAGCATGATAAAAATCATGAACCTATGTCTATAAATGATCCACATGTCACCTCCACTTCTTCCCCCATTTGCCCATCTCACTAATATTCACAACCAGCCATAGTGCTTCCATAAAACAATCAACCAAATGAGGATATTTTCCATGTTTAATATGTTTACCCTCAAGGGATACCTCTAAAAGAAATCAAAGCTAATCTAATTCTTGTTGCAAGTTTTTTCCATGCTTCCAAGATCAAAGACCCTAAGCTGCCATGCTCTTCAATACCTATCATGCCTATTCTAAATTATCCTCCATAAACCCTTCACAAATCCCTCATAAATATTAAAGCTCCTACCTTGTCCTTAGAAGTGGTTCTATGTCAAGATGATGATCCAAAGTATGAAGAAACAAGTCTTAATAATGATCAAGATCAAGATATTATACAATCCCCTCTAATCTTTGATGAAGATCCCATATCCCTAGAGTTTCATGGTGATCCTCTCATATCCTTTCATTTCTTCCAAGAGTATATACCTCCACCTCAAGAGCTACATAGCCCTACATCTCCTAAGAAATATCAAGATATGCATTCTACTTCCAATGAGATTATTGAAAATCAAGATAAAAGTACTCTCCCTACATTATCCAAAGATCATTGTCAAGATCAGAGCATCCCATCATATCCTTTTCATACTCCTCCATATCAACCTAAAGAAACCATAATTCCTCCAAATCCCTTGCATGATAATAAATCCCCACAAGCTTCAGTGGTTCCTATCAAAGTTGTTCCTATTGGTATAAATATGACTCCTAATGATGAGAGCTTTGGCAATGTCACTCACTCTAATGAGGCTGATTTACATTACACGCCTTATCTTCCTCCATTTAAGCACAAGAATATACATTCCCCATCATCCAAATCTATCCTTTCTCCCTATATCCCAAAGTTAAAACCTTCAAACCTTCCATCTATATTGGTTCCTTATATCCCTCCATCCACTATGCCTATCACTCCTATCTTGTCATCCACTTACCCCATCATACCTCAAGATCAACAAAGACATGCATCCTTGAACTCTCCATATCAACTCATCCATATGGACCATCCATATCACCCTTATTCATCCACAATTCCCAATTCTTTTGGAAGCAATTTGGATGTCAAACAAAGAAAGTATAAATCCAAGAATCCACTTACATATGAATATCACCATATCTAGTCTAATCGACATGTGAATACAAAGAAAAAAGAGATACTAAATAGACCATAGAATTCCAACAAGGAAAGAAGAAAATCAAATAAAATTTGGGTTCCTAAATCCCTCATTGAAGAAGTGCATATTAAAGCATCCAAAAGAAAAAAAATCAAAAGTTGTGTGGATTCCCAAGTCATTCTTCAAATACTTGCACACAAAAGTAAAATCAGAGTTAGCATCCAAGCTTCCAAATGTTTCCACTCCATCTCCTTCCAAATCTATTTTGGGTCCTCATATCCAAAAATTCATTTCTTTGAAACTTCACCATCATCTCTATCCATATTGGGTCCTTGTGTACCAAGGTCCATATCTATTCCTACATCAAAACCTCAAGCTATTCCACCCACTTTTCCTCCATCATTCCACCACCTTTCAAGATGTGTGTCGATGTTGATATTGTCACCCTATCCATCTACATCTATGAAAACCTTTCAATTCAGTATCCAACACCTACACATGCTTCTAATCCTCCTACTTACTATCCTTTCATTTCTCTTATCAAATCTATCGCATAAATCCTTGGTTACCATCTACCTTATCCTCTATATCAGTATCCTATAATTACCATATCACCATCTTTGAAAATAATTTCATAAGCCTTTGCACATCATAGCATACCCTTCAAAGGAGCATTATCCAAAGAGAAAGAAGGTTAAATTATTCCCTAAATGAAAATTTTAAAAAGAGAAAAAGTGGCTTGGCAAAAACTTAGTAAACAGGCACCTTGGTAGAAAAAATAAAGAGAAATAAATATGTCCTATAGTGAAAACCACTTCTTGTGGTGCTTTGGACAAGTATGATGATGAACAAATGGAAAACAGACATCATGTGTAATTCCTTCCTCTTTCTCTCTCTCTCTTAGAGACAAGTTCCATCTAAGCTTCCCTATCCATCATGTACTCCATCATGCAACTATCTTATTTGCATTCCTACTCCCTCTTACACCTTTGATCTTGAAAAGGTATAACATATCCATGTGCATTAGGTATTGTGATCTTTCTTATTCCCCATCCTATACTCACTATACATGAACATCCTTGCACTAATCCTAAAGCATTCACTTATAGCTCCATCACCCCTGATCCTAATCATGTTATCCTATCAGTATCCTCTCTAAATTTACCCCTTGGTCTTGATCTAAAGAAAGAATGAAAAATGCAACATAGGTTCTCAAAACTCTCTTGACATGTCCACTCTTTTGGACCACATTCTTTTCATGACCTCAATTCATTTCCCTATATTCTATCTAGCACTGCTTCATGAGTTGACATTTCTATATTATTTTTCCCTAGCTTGGGTAATCTTGAGGAGACTTTCCTTGAAGGTCGCATTCCCTCACTTCATCCATCATTACCTATGCACTTATGATCCATCAGTTCATTTATCCATCTATAATTGTCTCACACCTTGCTAGACATTGGGGGAAAATCGATGTGATCATGCTTGATAATTGGTAATATCTAAAAATCCAAAAACAATCTTAAAAAATCTAAAAATCCAAAAACATTTTGAATTCTAAAATCCAAACAAATCGTAAAATCTAAAAATCCAAAAAAATGTCAAATCTGCATTTATTCTCATTTCTTGTGCATATCTTTTTCATCCTTGTACATTCTTAGTTGGTTTTGTATCCTATCGTCATAGCTTGGAGCAAGTCCACATCTCATCCTTAAGAGAGTCATCTTTAGTTAGGGGCAAGTTCCTAGTCATTCTGGGGAGTCGGTTCAAAGTTGTCAGTTTAACCATTAGTCCAAGTGGAGTTGGCCACATTGCCTATCAAATATCAGGTGTTCTACCACTACACACTGGTGTTTTTCTTAACACTCAAGAGCTTAACCAAACAGTGTTTCTCAACACTCCTCAAAAAAAACAAAAAAAACAATCACACATAATCAAATAACGATATTTCTCAACACTACCTATCATGGATAGCATGGTTATATTTTTCTTATCATGCCTTCCGAGTGAATCTATGATGTCTTCGTACTAGAGGAACAAAGACATGGGGTATAATATTTTATTTGTCTAGTGTCTATTATCATTGATTGATGATTATCATATCTCCAAAGAAATTCCATAAGTCATTGTACTAGAAGATCAAGGAAGGAATATGATATTTTCTTTGTTTGGTGTTTGTTTGTTGATGCAATTGATGCTCAGGACATCATGATCTATCATATTTTGATGCTTGTGTCAAAATGCAATATCAAAAATTAACTCATTAGTATTCATATCACCAAGATAAAGCAATTATTTGTGGTGGTTATACTAAGTCAAACATATAACACAAGAAGTATTCATATTATCATGGTCGCCTAAGTACCAGTGAAGATTATACGTACTTTCATCTGAGAAAAGTGATTTTCATACTAACATAATCACTTGAGTATCAGTGTTGGTTGTATCAACGTGGGTCCGTTAAAGCTCAATGATGAATCTAAGCACACAATAAAGACAAGGATGGAAGTTTCATTCCATTTTAGTGTTTCATTTCATTTTAGGGGTTGCATTGTATTTTATGAAATTGCACTAAGAAGAGCTGTTATCATATCATTTCAAGGAGGGAAATTTGATTAACATTGATTTTTTTCTTTGTGGTTCTAACCACTATCTTTTCTATTGGAATAAAAATCTCCATTCCAAAATTATCATTCTCATATATATATTTTCACCTAGAAATCAAGCAATATCATATCTATTTTGATTCCAAGGGATCATAATCAATCATTCTTAATGAGGTGATAATATTACTAAATCATTTCAATAACTGGGGCATTATCAAATTCTGATTCGACTCTGCAATTGATCAAGTTATCAAGAGAAAAAAATTTCCAATAGCTGGGAGAATGTTCATCAGACATCATATCAAGTTGACAGTCCTAAATCAGAAAATCAGTTAATCTCAGAATGAGTGATTTCATTGCTTCACATCAAATTACTCGCTCTTATCAAAATTTAAGTTGTAAACATCTGTGGAGATATTGATTTCAATGCACCGCATTAAATTGGTAGTCTCTTTATTGGAACAATATGAGATAAGTGACTTCATCGGGATCCATATCAAGTTAGTTATCTCAATAAAATTCTCAACAATGATCATTTTCAATGATTAGCATCAAATTGATCATTTGTTCAAATCTTTTCTAGAAATTAGTTTCATCGCATCACATCAAACTGGTTGTCTAGTCAATCTTTCTTAATAAGGTATTGAAAGATATTAGTTTCATCGCTTCACATCAAACTAAGTATTTGATCAAGATTTCAGACATCTTTGTAACAATACTCAATTTCATCGCTTCACATCAAATTGACTAGGTGTTATTATCCTCAACATTCAGGTAGGTAATCAATTTCATCATTTCACATCAAATTGATTATTCTACTCTCAATCTATCATCTGACATAAAAACAAGTTGGGGCATCAATTTCATCACACCACATCAAATTGATTCTCTATTCATCACATCGGTTTCATCAAGAAATCTAGAATCTCTACTAGTTTCAATCACTTTTTGTTCAGTCAAGTTTGGAATCGATTTGTAATAAAGAATAGTTTCATTACTTGATATCTAGCTATTCGATTGCTAGTCATAATCAAATATTCTTTGAATCAACATGCTGATTGCACATCAATTCAAAGAGGAGAAAAGGTAATCACATAAAAATGGTCTGATGAACTCCGAAGCCCTAATCTGAAATCAAGTCCCCCTGGTCCTAATCAAGACTTTTGATTCAAATCTAATCACAATTATATAATTAAAACTAGATTGGTTTAAATATATAGTTTATCAAAAATCAAGAATCCAAGATCACTCACAAAGAGGCATTAATTCTTCAATTAATCTTCATCATTTAAATCAAATCAAAATAAAAAATACATGGCTAAGAAAATTAATTAAAAGGAATTAATTAATTCAAAACATTAATATTCCTTCAACTTGCTTCAAAAGTCAAACATCTAACCAATAAGACATAGTCACATGGATCAATTGAGCTTTGATCTTATCCATCCCTCATGGATGCATCTCAACCATCAAATTCAAATTTGTATTTGAAGCCTTTTCCCTCCAAGAAAAATCTATATTATGCAGCCATTCTAGCTCATTTCATATAGGTGAATAGTGCATTTTAGTATTAAATCACTTTCAATTTCATTCTAGCATAATCTAGTTCATTTGTTCTTAAGATAAATAGTTCAATTTCATGCATTTGATCATAGATGGAGCATAAGAGAACATCTTTTCATGCATTTTAGGCATTTTCATATGAAATCTTCCATCCTAGATTGTCTATTTGCTAAGAATTCTTGCTTAATCTAAGAGCATCTTATGAAATTCTTGTAAATCTTCTAGCTAGGAAGAAATAGGATTTTTTTACATGTTTATTGGTTCAATTCGGTTAATTTGATGCTAACATATTGATATAAAGTTGTATTGAGTGATTGTGTGTAGCATTCTTGAAGGTACAACATTTACACATCATAGGTACTAACTCATTATTTCAGCTTGGGACTTGGAAACAATTTTAACAAAGAAAACTAAAATCAATTTATTTCTCTTTTTGGTGCTTAAAAAGGAAAGTGTATGTAAAACATCACAATCTCAATTTTTCGATTTGGTGTTTAAAATTGACATGGTGGTTAACAATTGAACAAAGGAAAAAAAAATCTTTAAATTTGGTGCATCTAAAATTGAGCAAAACATCTCATCTTTTAATTTGGTGCATAAAATTGACATGGTGGTTAACAATTGAATGAAAGAAAAAAAATATTTGAATTTGGTGCATCTAAAATTGAACAAGCAATCACCATTTGGTTTGGAAATAAAAATTGAACTTTTGTGCATGTATGGATGGTTATCTCATTTCACACTTGATATATTGGTTCTTAATAGATTAACCTCATGTCTTGAGTCTTTGGTTCATTTGCACAATCTATTAGATTAACAACCTTTATACTTTTTTAGAGAGGCATGTCTGGAGAAAGCACTTCTTCCTCGGAGGATGACCTTAAACCAGAAATCCTTTAGATCAATATATAAACAAGATGCAATCCAAATATTCATTTTATATCTAGCCAATCTTGTGCAAGGTGTGTTGATGATAGCTTGGATCAGGTGAAGTATCCCTAAGTTGCCAGCATAGTCAACTAGACGCTCTCTCTCTCTCTCTCTCTCTCTCTCTCTCTCTATTAAGGATTTGAAAATCCTAAAATATAATCCCCTCCAATTCATCATATGTATTCACTTAAGAATTTTTGGGTCTCTTTTACCTCTTTTCATTTATACCATAGTAGAAAGTTTGATACTTTTCCAAAATTCAGTCCTCTTTTACTTTCAAAACTCTATTTAATTTTCCATTTTCTCCTTTTCTTCAAGCTTAATATTTTATGAGTAAAACTAAGTATCTCATAATATGGATCCTTGATCCCTGAACCCTAACCTTGACATTTGTTTCCTTTCTCCATCTACCTCCTCCCCTTTCAAGAATGGGATTTTAGTTTCCTTCTACCATTATATTGAACTCTCTCTCTCTCTCTCTCTCTCTCTCTCTCTCTCTCTCTCTCTCTCTCTC
>MU225819.1:517574-531312 GCA_018584345.1 Thuja plicata | reverse complement strand
TAAAACAAATATATTCACTTTATGTTGGAACTTAACATCAAATAGAGTAATTGGTAAAGTATTCAACTTGAAATAAAAATCAATTGGCTTATTTACCTGTTCGAAAGATCCACCAGAAGAACATTGCACACTCTTTGATTGGAATCGTTCAACCATGATTTTATAGCCTTGTTTGTAGCCTACTTTCTTGTCCTCTTCTGAAATCTTTTGTTTGAACTCCAAGGCCTACATTTTTATTGTACGTAGTGAATCATCAAAAGTAAATTTATTACAATTTATAAATATTTGCATATGTTTTCTCATTTACTATTACTCACAATTCATGTAGTAAGTTTTGAATATCCACCTGAGCCGAGCTTGCGTTGCCTGTGCTTTTGTTTTCTTGCTTCTGTTGTCTTTAATGTATCAGGCAACCTGTGTGATGTTTGAAATATGTTAGATCACATAAGTACAAAGAGTAAATAGTACATAATTTCATTATTAATATTATCACGTACCTTCTTTCCTCAGGTGATACTATTTGTCCATCATGTCTTGCGTGTCTCTCAAGTGCATCCTTTTTAATATTCTCCCACTCATTAATAGCAACATAGGGGGGCTGCTTATAATAAGGGTTGCGTTCTATTTGGGTCCTATAGTTTTCCATAATATACTTCAAAGTTAGCCCCACTTTCTCAAGGAGCCTAAGTCTTTGAAAGGAGTTGGGTCCAAAAAGTATTATCATAGAGTCAATGAGTGTATCTTTTAACTCTTTATCTTGTGATTGCCACCTTTTAAGAAAAAAAAAACTGTTAGATTCATAAATGAAGTGAAGCTACCTTTTAATATACTTGAAGAAAGGGATGAAAGGAAATCTGATCTAGAAATTAAATCAAAATATGATACCATGTGCGTATGGTTAGCCCAAAAATGCGCAAACATTCATCATTAAGTTTTTCATAAAATAGATTATTCCCTGCAAAATAATAACAGGATTATTAGTTATTTCAAGGGACTACACATAGGGTTAGTGCATTACATTATGAGTATAAGATTGTATAGTAAAAGAAAGGATCAATATTTAAAGTACCTAGAAGCTGGGCTACTCTCATAGGAAGTCCATCTTCAATATTCATGAGAAATTGATCACAATTCTCTATTGTTCCCATACATCTAACACGAGTACATCCAAGAATTTGGTCATCACCTCCTACATAAAATGAATCCTATATTACAAAATTCCCCGTAAGAAAGAACAGTTCAAGTGAAATAAACACATGATAAATGAGAGAGAAAAAGATGAATCTACTTACCAATAATAGGCATTGTCGGTGCATCTGTGGCCAAGCTACATGTTGCCGACATTGCAGGTGGTAGTACCTCTATTGTTCTGATCCTCGTAGCAGGTGGCGTAGTGAGCATAGGTTCAATAGTAGGTGCTGAAAAATAAGATTGTTTGAGCATAAAAAAATATGGACAACCATGGACAAGATTGTTAGAGCTATTAAATAAAAATATTGTTTGAGCAAAACACAAGTCGATGATAGAACATGCGATCTACTTGAACCGCCTAAAGTATCTACATCTAGGGCATGACCCTTAAATATTTTAGCATCCTCTATAAAAATAACACATATTTATTTTAGTTAATGACATAAATAATAGAGTATACTGTAAAAACCATTATTGTACTTTTTTTATAATTAAAAACTACATTAATACTTACTGTATAAGTCTAAACACAGTGATCCAACTCATCCTCTCTCATCATTATTTCAAGAGTCTGAGGTTGAATATCTACCAATGGAGTTAACTCTCTTGAAATTGCATGAAGGCCCTTTTGCAATGCAACCACAGGATCAACGTCTGATGAAAAATCAACAATGAATGGATCTTGCTCATCCTGTGTGTCCTCATGGACTACTTTTTCCTTTCCCTTTTTCAGATCAACACTCATTTGTGAGAACAATATTATTAACACTTAATTTAAAAGCTATCCAAAATATTAGTGAATAATAAAACATAAAAAAAAATACGCATTCACATTTTTCTTGTATGTGAATTTGTACAACAACAATGAGTTTTACTTGTCAGGAAGAAGAAGTCCCATGATAACCATCATCATCATTTGTATCATGTGGTTGTTGATCCATACTATAGCCATGTATTTCAAAAATTAAAAATTATTGAGACATGTTGTGTTTATTATTGAGATGGGGGTAAATAAGATGCTCTCCTTCTATCCTTGGATATGTAAATGAAAGATCCAAGTTGAATAACCCAAAAGAAAGGATCAATGCATAAATGAATCAATCATTTAGAAACAAGAATAAGGAAGGAAGATCTTAAGTACCTGTGTTTGATTGATTTGATTAATTTGAATTTTTTTTAGATTTAGATAGATTGAAAATATTAATTGAATTTAATAGGAGAAATGCACTAACCTTGAAATATTGAAAATCAAAGAATGTTGTTTTTTGAAGCCTGTGTTGAGTTTCTAGAAAATTCGAGACCAGATCTAGAATAGAAATGCAGAGACGGACAAAACCCATAAATATTTTTCCATTATAAGAGAGTTCTAATTTTTACCCTCAAGTCAATGTCACCATTTTCTAGAATTTTTTATCGCACCCTAGGTCACAATCGACCTAAAAAGTCTCAAACTGAAATTCTATTTTTGGATCCTGAAAGTTTGCCGAAGATGGTATCTGAATCTTCTACCTGATCTTTTGTTCCAAACTTGTTCCTGCAAGAAAAATGGGTTTTTTTTTGGGGGGGGAGGGGTTTGCCTTAGTCAAACCTTGATTTAGGAATTAACCTTGAAATCAATAATTGAAAATAAAGAATTCTTGCAAGTAGTAGAAGCAAATCTAATAATGAAACTATGATATTCAAATAGATATGCAATTGTATCTCAAATGTAAGTAAGTATATGAATATGAAAGCTTGGACTCAATTAGTAACCATAAAGCTCCATGATTTTATTATTGGAATCTACCTTGAAGGGAAAACAAATGAGTCTTGAAGATGCACAATAGATCTTTAAGAATGATCACACCACCATGATGGCTAGATCTAGGGTTTGAATGATGAATCTTGAATGCTTGAACCAAATCCCTTCAAAGGCTTGAAAAATTGAATCCTTGATCTTCAATGGAGAAATTTAATTCTTTATAGGAAGACTTGAATAATTTGAGAGCTTGAAAATATGTAGAACAAATGGATGCTTGAACTTTTTGCTTGATTCATATGACTTATGATCGATGGTTAGAGAAAATGAGAGGAGGAAGATTCCTTTTATATGAAACTAGGGCACAATATTCTAGAGAGGCCTACATACGAGAATTAAATTCCAATTAAACCCATTCCCCTAGAAGAGGACCTATATTAAATATAATTTTAGATTTTCCGCTTCGGAACCCAAAATAGCCGACCTGGAAGTAGGAAAATGAATTTTTTATGACCTCCAGCAACCGACTGGTTTCCAAATTTGGATGGGGGACCCAGGTCAAGGAAAAGGTCATCCTTGACCTATTTTAAGGTCAAGGTCATCCTTGACCTAGGTCAAGGTTGAGGTCGACCTTGACCTAGGGGGTCAGGACCCCTAGAAAACATGCCAGATGGGATGGGAGGTGCCCGGAGAGGCCGAATGAGGGTCCTAAATAGACCCAGAAGTAAGAGAGGATGCAGAAATAAGGGGATAGTATGATGGTGGTAAAAAAAATACCCTAAGTAGGGATAAACCTTCTTAACACAGAAGTGCTTCCATTTTAAGACAATACATTAAGCCCCCACTTTAGTAGAAGTATGGAAATCGAACATGATTTCGGTAAAGTTAGAAGAAAGACTTTGGTGGATCGCAACGAGGTAGAACATCACTAAGTCAAGGAAATAATTCCTTAGACCAAGGATTATAACTCAAAATACATGCATAAATATATGAAAAATAAAGAGCAATCAATCATAGAAACATACATGATTACATAAGCAAGGCAAGAGAAACACTATAGATAACATAGCTTCATGATCTAATCCTACTAGCATGAAAGAAAAAGAGAGAAAAGAGATAGTGATTACCTCACCTAGTAAGATTCCCACCTTACCATGAATCACCAAAGAGGGAGAACACAATAGGTTCCCCCATAAAATGTTCTTTGTAATTGTAATGCATCTTCTGACAGCTTTTAAAATATCCATAGATCCACATTCTTGTATCACTATGGAAAATATAAAATGTGTGTCTTTTCAAGATTTATAAAATTATGTGCGTTACCTTCCAAGGATTTAGCATATTGAAAAATTTAAACTGCATATCTCTTTAGGATTTAGCAACTTATGTGTGTTACCTTCTGAGGATTTAGCAAAAAAATTTAACAAAAAATGTGTGTCTCTTCAGGATTTAGCAACTTATGTGCATTACCTTCTGAGGATTTAGCATGTTTTAAAATGTAAATTAATGTAAAATATAGTACAAGGGAGACCCTATATATGCCCCACTCCTTATCATGACTACCCACTAGGTAGGATAAGGAAAAGGAAAGAGAATACCTACTTCACAAAGTAAGGAGATATCCACCTTATCGTGAAATGGATATGTCGCATATGGAAGAGATCTTATTATCAAGACCCCCACCATAGATGAGTGCTTAGGATAAAATATCATCTTCAAAAGAAAAAGGGACCAAAAATTCAATCATCTAGCCCCCTGCAATGAAGAGGAAGAGGAATCTCAGAATGAAGGAGTCACACTCTAACCCAAAGCAAAGGCCAGAGTTTATCAAGAGCATAGTTTGCAAAATAAAGAAGAGGTGGTGACCTAGGAAAATCACCTCCCATATTATAATAGGGTATCCATAGTCAAAACATAAATCTTTATAAGTATATAATGTTGTATGATAAACAAATGCCACTAAGCTAAGGAAATCATATCCTTAGATAGAAGAAGAAGGAAAATAATATCTTGACCCCCAGTGATGAAAGCAAGGGATATATCAAATTATATCAAGAGATATTGTAACAGAGATATCTTTACAAAACAAATATCCTAGAAAAGATATCATGAAAAAATTTATAGGGATAGAATATGGAAAGAATAACCAATTAAACTCAAAACAAAATATATGTTAAGAGGAAAATGGATCCTAGGAGACTGGAATAAAATGCCTCTTTCCCCCTAGTGAAGAGACAAGAGGAAAAACATGATCTAACTTATAGAAGAATGAGGGGAATGCCCTATATCAAAATTATGAAGAAATTGTAATACTGCACAGGAATGATATATAATTCCCAAAGAAGATCTTTCTCTAACATATAGCATGAAATGCACACAATCATCAAGTAAATGTTTATTACTATAATGAAAAGGCCATTTATATTTAGAGAGAGAATTTCTCAGAATAGGTTTGAAGATTTATTTCTTAGAATTCATTAATTGGACATACACTTTCTTAGCCACATCTTGAGGAGTATCAGGGTGATCTAAAGAAGGTGTGGGAAGAAGAACTTTAAGAGGAGGATGAAGGTTAAGGTCAAACACCCTAGTTGGAGGAGGTGGAAAACCAATACCATGCATATCTTGTTTAGGAGATGAATGAATCAAGTTTTTAATGCCTTGTTCATTGATACCAAGCCCTAAACCTTTATAGCCTTGTTTATCCACCATAGTATATCTGGTAGTGTACCTATCTTGCAAAGCTTTGATAGGAGGAGATTGATTATGGTGCTCATGAGAAACAGTTGTGTATGCTGGAATGATAGGATTAGAAGAGGTTTCCTTGTTTTTCCCTTTATCATCAACATATATTGGATAGGGAGGTGAAGGTAAATGAAATAATTCTCGAACATCATTATCATGAATCCTAGCTTGAGCCCCATCATAAGTGTGGCAAGAAATAGGGATTGAAGGTGGAGAAATAGAAATAGGAATATTTAGAATTGCATTAGGATTGATAGGATTAGGGTTAGGAATATTAGGAGCTAGATTAGTCATGATAGGAGTAGGAAGATTAGGAGGTGAGGTATCATCTACCCAATTCTTCACATAATCCAAAAGAGTAATAAGTCCACTACACAAATCCTTAATGAAAGTTTTGAAAGTAGGAAGACTAGTATTAGTTAATCTAAAAATAGAATAAGCAAGTGAAACATGAAGATTAAAAAATATAATGAAATGAATGATACTCTCATATACATCATAACTACTATAGAGAGATGCTAAAAGAAGCATAATGAGAAAAACAACCATCCCCCAAAGCATCTTGAAGATCTTCATAATGAATGCAATGCAAGAAGTTTTTTTATATGTTGATGTTTATGTAGATTTTTTTGGATTTTTAAAATGAAAACTAATTGAATATGCAAGATATAGTCTCTAAGGAAAAAAAGAGGCAAAGCATCTAACACCAAAAAGAAAGAGTTGTCTATCGTGGGTTCACCAAAATGTAAAGGATAAAATGAAATGAATGAGTGATAGTGGTGTGTTCATTTAACATAACATCCCTTAAATTTAAATATGTTGTGTTTATTATTGTGATGGGGGTAAATAAGATGCTCTCCTTCTATCCTTGGATATGTAAATGAAAGATCCAAGTTGACTAACCCAAAAGGAAGGATCAATGCATAAATGAATCAATCATTTAGAAACCGGAATAAGGAAGGAAGATCTTAAGTACCCGTGTTTGATTGATTTGATTAATTTGAATGTATTTTAGATTTAGATAGATTGAAATAATTGATTGAATTTAATAGGATAAATGCACTAACCTTGAAATATTACAGATCAAAGAATTTTGTTTTTCTAAAGCCTATGTTGAGTTTCTAGAAAATCCGAAAGTAGATTTGGAATTGAAACACAGAGACGTACAAAACCTAGAAATATTTTTCCATTCTGAGATAGTTCTAATTTGTACCCTCAAGTCAATGTCACCATTTGCCAAAATTTATGATTTCACCCTAGGCCACAATTGACCTAAAAAGCCTCATACTAAAATTCTATTTTTGGATCCTGGAAGATTTCAGAAAAGGGTATCTGAATCTCCATCCCGATCTGCTGTTCTGACCCTGTTCCTGCAACAAAAAGGGGGGCTTTCCATTGGGGGAGGGGTTTGCCTTAGTCAAACCTTGATTTAGGAATTAAGCTTGAAATCAATAATTGAAAATAAATAATGCTTACAAGTAGTAGAAACAAATCTAACAATGAAACTATGATATTCAAATAGATATGCAATTGTATTTCGAATGTAAGTAAGTATATGAATATGAAAGCTTGGACTCAATTAGAAACCATAAACCTCCATGATTTTATTCTTGGAATCCACCTTGAAGGGAAAATTAATGAGTCTTGAAGATTCACAATGGATCTTGAAGAAAGATCACACCACCATGATGGCTAGATCTAGGGTTTGAATGATGAATCTTGAATGCTTGAACCAAATTCCTTCAAAGGCTTGAAAAATTGAATCCTTGATCTTTAGTGGAGAAATTGAATGCTTGAGAGGAAGGCTTTAATACTTTGAGAGCTTTAAAATATGTAGAACAAATGGTTGCTTGAAGTTTTTTCTTGACTCATATGACTTATGATTGATGGCTAGAGAAATTGAGAGGAGGAAGCTTCCTTTTATATGAAACTAGGGCACAATCTTCTAGAGAGGCTGACATAGGATAATTAAATTCCAATTAAACCCATGCCCCTAGAAGAAAACCTATATTAAATATAATTTAATATTTTCCGCTTTGAAACCCAAAATACCTGACCCGGAAGTGGGAAAATGAATTTTTTATGACCTCCGACAACTGATAGGTTTCCAGATTTGGAAGGGGAACCCACGTCAAGGTAAAGGTCAAGGTTTTCATTGACCTAGGTCAAGTTCAAGGTCATCCTTGACCTAGGTCAAGGTCAAGGTCAACCTTGACCCAAGGGTTAGGACCCCTGGAAAATATGCCAGATGGGATGGGAGGTGCCCGAAGAGGCCCAATCAGCATCCTAAATAGACACATAAGTAAGAGAGGATGCAAAAATGAGGGGATAGTATGATGGTGGTCAAAAAAATACCCTAAGGAGGGCTAAACATTCTTAACATGAAAGTGCTTCCATTTTAAGATGATACACATGTTAAAACATGTGTTCAATTAAAACAAGAGAGTTTTTTTAATTTTAAAACAATTTTAAATGGTGCATAGTGTGTACCACCTCATCCATGATAGTGGGCTTAGATGTATCTATGCAATTCAAATTGTAATTGGCAAGCATCTCTTCGCCTCCACGTATTTATTTGATCGCACATAGAAATACGTGATTTCCCTCGCACACCTCAAATATGCAATTGGGTTACTTCTTAGTTGACACATGTCGTGTACTATTTATAAAACCTACAATATTCCCTGATGTTTTTGGCCTTTCATCAATGTATGTAGCGACTGTTTTACTTTGTTCACTAACTTTTTGTTGTCTATAATTTTTTGCGAGTCCATACCTACACATACTTTTTTATATCTAACAATTTGCATCCAACTACTGTAATCATAACAAGGTCTGACATACTCCATCAATTTGACAACTTTTTTGTAAGAGGCCTTTATGCCATCCATGGAAAATAGGCCCAAACCATGTATTGAAGATGGTGTTATGTGATATATCCTCTCTCTAACACAAAAATTAGTGTTTATTGAAGGAAGTTCATCGGGGACCCATTGTTTTCGTAGATGTTTATACCTAAAGAGAACCTTGGATTCACCTTTTCTCTCATCATCATAAGAACACACCCCCCCTTGAGCAAGGAAAAATTCCATTCATTTATTGAATTTATTTCTGATCTTTTGACCTCGAGTCAATCTCCTTGATTTAGACATACTTGATGTCTCACTTTATTCTTCCAATCCTACATTTTCCTTGCTCGAGGTAGACAAATCTGACAAATACCTATTCACTGGTACCTGCACTTCATGAAATGAGAGAGATAGGTGGCAATGAGAGAGATATTTTACAAATGGTAAAAGACATTAATCTCTATGGTGTGTATTGACTTATACTTGACAATCCATGAGACTGTGTGGGATACCATACAAAAGATAATAGTTATATAATCAGACAAACATAGTTCACTCCATAGATTTTATTACATCTTGTTAAGGACATAATACATTGTTAAAATTATCTATTTATACTTTTAGAATTAGCTCACTCCATTGCAGGGAACAAAGAGAATCCCCTGTGATTTAATATCATTGATGTGTAAGGAAATAGAAAATTATCAGAAGCAAATCCCATAAGATAGTATTTAGAGATTAAATACACTCTTTTAGAATGAAATTTCTCTTAACAAAAGATCAAAGATATAAGTAGGACATATAAAATAAGGTGAATAAGATAGTTAATTAGATATTCACGATAAACAAAAAATGCCATTAATATGAAACCCTAAGAATATTAGTGGAAAAATTATAGATTTTAACCCAAAAGAATCGTTAAAACATGCCAAACATCTGGCATAATTGTACATTAATTTCATTAATGTCATTGATATTCTTCTTCATCCATCTCATCATCAAGATCATCATCATTGACGACATCATCACCACCACTATCGTCATCATCATTGTCATCAGCATCAGCATCATCATCGTCATCATCCTCCTCCTCATCATCATGATCAGTAGCAGCATCATCATTGTCTTCTTCTTCATATTCTTCTTTGACTAACTCTCAATCGTGATCATATACATCATCATCCACTTCTTCCTCTTCCTCAGTATCTTCTTCTTCCATCATATTATACTTTATCAACCTTCCTCTTGGATCATGTCTAACAACTAGCTCAAACAACCTTCTATTAATAATTGGAAATCCACTATCATGTTAAATAACAGTTCTATTAGGATAATTTTGATTGAGACGTAGTCTATACCATTTCACGATGAAGAGAACTAATTTTAAGGAATTAAAGTCACAGTCCAGTATATCAACCAAAATACCATCGTATCAATTTTGTGACTCTTGAGGATGTAAGTCATTTCTAGATGAAATATTGGTCACCTGGAAGATTGTACTTATCCCAGAATCACAAGTTCTCTTCGTTTCATCCAAATTTTTGATGTGAAATTTATAACCATTGTAGAACATAGCCTTATGGTGTTTAACCTAAAATAATGTCAAACATGTATAAATTATTGCATCACGAGTTGAAAAACATACGATTGATTAAAAAATTTATAAGTACCTGGAGATCACTTAAACCATATGCTAAATCTATTTCCTTTTGTGTAATATTGGGATCTCCATTACGATGAGCTTGTATAACCAATGAAGAAACGGATTTCCATTTTAATCTATGACCATAATGTTGACATCGTTCAATCCAGACCGTCATCCAATCTTGATTGTTTGCAATAAACAAATGTATTGCATCCCACTCATTAGCAACTATACAAAAGTAAATAGATGATCAGTTACAACAGATTTATTTTGAAGATTAAGAATTAATTAACTACAATAACATCTCATAATTAATTACCTTTCATTTTTCTAAATCTATCGTTTCCCACCAAGTACTCCCCTTCAATTTTTTTAATGGAATCGAGATCCCAAATGCAATCAATATAGGATTTTGCTGCAAGATTAGGAAGATATTGAGTAACGTACACCATCATTTGGTATACCATATATCCTTCAACCATATAACCCTTGGGACATGCTCTCTTTCATACCAAACCCTTCAAAAATTTCAAGTGTCTCTCAACCATCCACATTGACCTAGCATGTATAGGTCCACACAATTCAATCTCCTCAACTTGGTATATGAGGTAGTGTTCTTGTGCATTGAAAAAGGTTGAAGGTAAACACTTTTGCATTTCACACATTAGATGAGGAATTCTTTTCTTCCAATATTTTATATCTTCTTTATAGATTTATTTAGATGACAACCACCTACAAGGGATTGAAGACACAAAAATATATAAATACAATAATTTACAATATATTACTTGTTTGATATATTGAACAAATATCACTGCTTACCTCATGTATTTTTCAAGATCATATATCACTTGTTTGATATTATTGTCTAAGTTCTCTAGGAGCGATAGGGGTAGCAAATACTGCAACAATTGTCAATTGATCATTTCATACAATGAAAATTGAATGCAATTACACAAATATATTGTAAATACAAAATATTTTGACTTACCTTGATGAAGGTATGCCAATCATGCATTTTCATCCCTGACCAAAAATCACTCTTCTTTGATATGACATTGCTTATATTCACAGAAAATCCTGTAGAAAATCAAATGTTGCGTATGACTTCTTTTATGGCATTACTTTGTTACTCTGTTAATAACCAAGGAAGATCACTTGTATTAATCCAGTCTCCATTATTGATATTTGATTCAATGATTATTTTCATTGCATGACTGGAATCATGAATGTCACTACAAATTTTGCCAAGTTTTTCTTTGTCACGCCTTCCATTTAATATTTTCCATAGTGTCTCTACTACATTCTTTCCAATATACATAGTATCACACAAATGCACAATTTGTAGTTGTCCATAGTAGAGCATCCTACTAAATTCTTTGGGATAACATTTTAGTCTCTTTGGAAGCTGGTTAGTGATGCCTTCATGACCTTCAAGACCATCAACTACATAATTAGCCAACAAAACACAATCAAAATATATAATTTTCAAACATCAACCATTAGGTGGAACGATATTACCTCCAATTATATTATATTACAACTGCCATAGGTGAGGTTTCCTTCTTTGGGGCTTTGATTTAGTCTCTTCTTTCCCATTGAAAAGATGTTTTTCCGCACTTCAATACTTATGATTTCTGGGGAGGAAGTGCCTATACTCATCAAACACCTACTTTCATAAACTTTTAGAATGACAAGATTTCATCTTTGGACCACACATTGGACATGAAAATTTTCCCTTTGTTTGAAGACCTACAAGATAATGATACAATTGTATTAAATATGTTAATTTTTAGAATTAGAATTATTGCGTACAACTAGAATTCACCATAACATATCACAGAAATGTGTCAACCCTAGATCATCATGAATTGTCCACACAAGCATTGTATGGAATTGAAATTATCTTTGTCCAATTGGTCTAGAGATGTCATACATATTGAAACCATTCCATAACACCAACAACTCGTTGATAAGAGGAGCAATATATACATTCATATGTTTCACTTGGTACTTACCTAGTTGAATTAACAACATCAGATAATTAATGTGGTCATTTTACTCCAAGACTTATAATTACATGTAGATAACTATAAAATAATAAAATACCTAGAACAATCATTGTCAACATAATGTGCTCCCTCTTTATTGACATCCATGGTGGAAGGTTATTGTTGATAAAAAAAACATGTCACACCAAGTAAACATATCTCATCTCTCCATAAGGATTGACATCATCTGCTACCAGAGAAAGCCTGAGATTTCAATGTTCTTCCTAAAAGTGTGGCCACTTTTCCTCTATGTCCATAAATGATGAACCATCCATAGGCATTCAAATAATTTCATCTCGACTCTTGTCGCGTGCTTGGTAAAACATAAATTGTGCCAAGCTATGCACCTAAATAATCATTTCAGATGTGGAATAATGGGGATGTAACGGAGAACCTTGTGAGGCACCTTTTTTGTCATTTGATCATCTTGATATTTTCTCATATGGAATTCAAGGCATTCTATTGCATTTTTGTGTTCTTTATGATAAATAATATGATCTTCAGGACAAGCATCTATTTCTTGATACTCCATTCCAATATGTTTCATAATGGCACATAATTCTCTATACGAGCGAGGGAGAACATTTGATGGTGGCATTAGAAACTCACCTATCAATCTACAACAAAAAATATAAGTCATTACTATAAACAATCTTGAAGGTACATGTTTCACCTTTTATAGACTATAATGATGTATATGAGAAACCTTAGCATATGTGACATTGCTATGTTGGATAAACCATTCATAACCTTCAAATTCACCAACAACAATAAAGAAGAGAGAAGAGTAGATTGGGAGCCTTCATAAAGGGGCATGTTCTCCTTCTCAAGTAGAGGTATATCATGGATGATGTCAATGTCATCCTTATCATAATCATCATCATCATCATCAGCAGCACTAGTAGCAGCAGTACCAATGTGTCAATGATCAATGCATTCATACCATCATCTTCAAATGTATTTTCTGGTGCATGATCTGTTGGTTGTATTTCGAGTTTTTTGCTGTTTTTTCCAGCTCCTTGCCTTGTTCTCTGAGATTTGCAAGTTTTCATGCTTATTCCTTGTCAAAATCTTGTTAAACCCTGCTAAAACCCTAAGACCTAGTGTAAAACGATGTATCTTAAAAACCCTTAGCCATGTCTTCTATTCCTTCATTACCTTTTTATCCAATTAAGGCATGTGCTATTTAAAAGATTAAGTCAGTCGGGTGATCGCGTGAATCAAATGGAATATGCTAAATGATCTCCCGACTTCGCTTTTTGCCTTTTGTCGCTTAGTCTCGTAACAAAACCGAATATTCCATTTATCTCACGAGACTTAGCGATTTCTCCTCAGTCGGGATGTCGCCAGATCAGAAGGATTGCTCAGATTTTCAGTATATATTAAATGGACAAAATAAAAGATGACATCTGTCGAAAGGTTAATGGATGTCGCTGGGTCGCTTGATATGAGAAAGGGATCAAGCGATAAAGAGACTGAGTCATATACCCTTCAGTCGCGAAGTCTCTTAATATTTTAA
>MU225819.1:462826-517474 GCA_018584345.1 Thuja plicata | reverse complement strand
TGAGGTTGTAGATGCATTGAATCACCACTGCCATTGTAATTTGATAGCATGCAGTGTTTGATCTCTCTTTATTTGTTTTACTGTTGATATTTACTATGTGGTACTCCCCGTTTATGATCATTTCATGACAAAATACCTTGATGGCTCGTGGGCTGCAAGTTAGGGCATCATGCATTGTTTATGAGCTCACTGTTTGAGCACCACATGACCCTATTATGAGCTCTGTTTGTTATATACATATACATATATACATACATATATATATATATATACATATATACATATACAATACATATATATATATATATGTATGATGGTATTGTTGTCATTGCATGCTTGTTGTTGTTGTGCACCATATATTGTTTTATATATACATTGTTTATTTCATTGATACTGTGACTAGCTTGACATTTGTAATGTATTTGTTGTTATTACATCAATGGTGCCATGCTGTTGAGCTTGTAGATGCATTGAATCACCACTTTCATTCTATTTTAATAGCTATGCTAAAGAACTACGTTATAAAATTTCAAGGCATGAAATTTTATAACTATACATATATTTTATGAGTATGAACATAAATAATATGGGTACCAGACATTGCCTGATGTGATGAATTTTTGACCAGGATATGAATCCAGTGTGCCCCTGTGTGATCCAGAACCTACAAAGAAAAGAGAGATAGGGGTTAGATCAAAAATATTTAAGCAATGAATGACATCCTATTACTACTAATCCTCATCTACAATTATGTATGTGCATAGTCAAGCTATACACTTCTAAAATAATAATGGGGAGTACCACATAGTGAAGATCAACAGAAAAACAAATAAAGAGAGATCAAACACTTCACACAATGCCTTGAAGGTAATAGCAACGATTCCCTAGCTCTCAAAGCTCCAAGGTCATCAAGCATTCCAAATGCAAAGATGTAAATGAATGTCAGTATTAAACAGTGAGCTCATAAACAATGCATGATGCCCTAGTTTGCAGCCTGCGAGACATCAAGACATTTCCTCATGAAATGATCATAAACGGGGAGTACCACATAGTGAATATCAATAGAAAAATAAATAAAGAGAGATCAAACACTTCACACAATGCCTTGAAGGTAATAGAAATGATGCCCTAGCTCTCAAAGCTCACAGGTCATCAAGAATTCCATATGAAAAGATGTAAACAATTCCAGTATTAAACAATGAGCTAATAAACAATGCATGATGCCCTAGCCTGCAGCCTACGAGCCATCAAGACATTTCCTCATGAAATGATCATAAATGGGAAGTACCACATAGTGAATATCAACAGAAAAAAAAATAAAGAGAGATCAAACACTTCACACAATGACAGCTTGAAGGTAATAGCAATGATGCTTTAGCTCTCAAAGCTCACGGGTCATCAAGAATTCCAAATGCAAAGATGTAAACAATAATAGTATTAACATTCATATTGTGCCATTAAATCAACAAAAGCCATCAAAATAAAATTGAGTTAATGAGAAGACAAAGCTTGAATGCCTACCTCAAGTCATGGCTACCATATACCAAGATGTCAATCAACTTCCATAGTATGCCCTCTTTGCGCATGATGGTATGCGATCACGCTAAATTAGAAATGAGCCTTTCTTCTTATTTTTTGTTTATAATCATGTGGGTGTCACAATTATGATTATACCATCACTATTACAATAGCGTTGGGGGAATTTGAAAAAAAAACACAAAAATCACATACAAATGGTGGTGCTGTCGCAAATTGGGGTCAAAATTCAACCCAAATGTTGTAGTGATGGAGCCAAGTGTCCCTCAAGGTGCACCAGGCAACAAAATTACCAATATTCATTATTCTATTTTTGAGAGCTCCTGAGGGGTATCGATGATCCATCAAGTGATACATGATCATGTCACAGAGGCCTACAATAATGTATCTCTATTTTTGGAGATTAGCTTATGTTTTCATTTTCTAACCCAATCTCGGTTGATGCCAAAACTTGCAATGTTGCGCAGTTGATTGCTGACACATTGCATAAATGAAAACTAATCATCGTGGCATCAAATTATCTCTACTAATAGCTTTGGAATTTTGGGTGAATTCTAGGAATGACCCTGCCATGGAGGCGAAGAGGCTCGAATGTTTTGGACCGCTATCGAGCCAAGTGTCCCTCAAGGTGCACCAGGCAACAAAATTTTTGATATTTAGGAGTCATTTTCTTGGAGCTATTGAGGGTTATTGATGATTCATCAAGTTCTATAGGACTGTGTCACAAAGGCCTACAATAACCTATCTCAGTTTTTGAAGATTCACTTCTATTTTCATTTTTTGACCTAATCTCGGTTGATGCCAAAACATGCAATGTTGTGCAGTTGATTGCTGACACATTGCATATCTTGAAAAATTCTCATCGTGGCATCAAACCATCTTAGCCAATAGCTATAGAATGTTGGGTGAATTCTAGGAATGAACCTACCACGGAGGCAAAGAGTCTCGAACGTTGCCAACCACTATGGAGCCAAGTGTCCCTCAAGGTGCACCAGGCAACAAAATTGTTGATATTCAATAGTCTGTTTATCAGAGCTCTCAATGGGTATCAAAAATCTATCAACTGCTACAAGACTGTGTCATAGAGATCTATAATAACCTATCTCAATTTTTTGAGATTCACTTTTGTTTTCATATTTCGACCCTATCTCGGTTGATGCTAAAACTTGCAATGTTGTGTAGTTGAATGCTAACACATTGCATATCTCTAAAACCGCTCATCATGGCATCAAAACATCTCTGCCAATAGCTTTTAAATGATGGGTGAATTCTAGGAATGACCCTTCCATGGAGACAAAGAGGCTTGAACGTTGTCGACCGCTATGGAGCCAAGTGTCCTTCAAGGTGCACCAGGCAACAAAATTGTCGATATTTAGTAGTCCATTTCTCGAAGCTCCCAAGGGGTATCAACAAGCTGTCAAGTGCTATAGGACCATTTCATGGAGGCATACAATTACCTATCTTTGTTTTTGAATATTTTCTTCTGTTTTCATTTGCTGACCCAATCTCGGTTGACGCCAAAACTTGCAATGTTGCGTAGTTGATTGCTGACACATTGCATATCTTGAAAACCGCTTATCGTGGCATCAAACTGTCTCCTCCAATAGCTTTGGAATGATGGGTGAATACTAGGAATGACCCTACCATGGAGGCAAAGAGGCTTGAACGTTGCTGACTGCTATGGAGCCAAGTGTCCCTCAAGGTGCACTAGGCAACAAAATTGTTGATATTCAGTAGTTCATTTCTCGGAGCTCCCAAGGGGTATCAACAACATGTCAACTACTATAGGACCTTGTCATGGAGGGATACATTAACCTATCTCAGTTTTTGGAGATTCACTTTGATTTTCATTTTCTGACCCAATCTCGATTGATGCTAAAACTTGCAATGTTGCACAGTTGAATGCTGACACATTGCATATCTTGAAAACCGCTCATTGTGGCATCAAACCGTCTCCCCCAACAGCTCTAATATGTTAGGTGAATTCTAGGAACGACCCTGCCATGGAAGGGAAGAGGCTCAAACGTTGCCAACCGCTAGGGAGCCAAGTGTCCCTCAAGGTGCACTAGGCAATAAAATTATCGATATTCAAGAGTCCATTGATCAGAGCTCTCGAGGGGTATCGACAATTTATCAAGTGCTACAGGACCATGTCATGGAGGCCTATAATAATCTATCTTGGTTTTTGGAGATTTTCTTATGTTTCATTTTCTTACCCAATCTCGGTTGATGCCAAAACTTGCAATGTTGCACAGTTGAATGCTGACACATTGCATTTCTTGAAAAGCGCTCATTGTGGCATCAAACCGTCTCTATAAATAGCTCCAAAATGCCAGGTAAATTCTAGGAATGACCCTTCCATGAAGGCGAAGAGGCTCAAACATTGTTGACTACTATGGAGCCAAGTGTCCCTCAAGGTGTACCAGGCAACAAAATTGTTGATATTTAGGAGTCCATTTCTTGGATCTCCCAAGAGGTATCACAATCCATCAAGTGCTACAAGACTATGTCACAGAGGCCTACAATAACATATCTTGTTTTTTGCAGAGTCGCTTTCATTTTCATTTGCCAACCTAATCTTGGTTGATGCCAAAACTTACAATGTTGAACAGTTGAATGCTGACACATTGCATATCTTGAAAATTGCTCGTTGTAGCATCAAACTGTCTCTGCCAACAACTCCAAAATTTTGGGTGAATGCTAGAAATGACCCTTCCATGGAGGCATAGAGGCTCAAACATTGCCGACCGCTATGGAGCTAGGTGTCCCTCAAGGTGCACTAGGCAACACAATTATGGATATTCAGTAGTCTATTTCTCAGAGCTCTTGAGGGGTATCGACAATCCGTCAAGTGTTGTAGGACCATGTCACAGAGGCCTACAATAAATTATCTCATTTTTTGGATATTCACTTCTATTCTTATTTTTTGACCTAATCTTGGTTGATGCCAAAACTTGCAATGTTGCGCAGTTGAATGTTGACACATTGCATATCTTGAAAATCGCTCATCATGGCATCAAACTATCTCTGCCAATATCTCTAGAATTCCAGGTGAATGCTAGCAATGACCCTTCCATGGAGGTGAAGAGGCTCAAACATTGTCGACCGCTATAGAACCAAGTGTCCCTCAAGGTGCACTAGGCAACAAAATTGTTGATATTCAGTAGTCCATTTCTCGAAGCTCCAGAAGGGTATCGATGATCTGTTAAGTGTTACAAGACCTTGTCATAGAGGCCTACAATAACCTATCTTTGGTTTTGGATATTTTCTTTCATTTTGTTTTTCTGACCCAATCTCAATTGATGCCAAAACTTGTAATGTTGCGCAGCTGAATGCTGACACATTGCATATCTTAAAAACCGCTGCTCGTGGCATCAAACTGTCTCCGCCAATAGCTCCAAAATGTCACATAAATTCCATTAACAAACCTACCATGGAGGCAAAGAGGCTTGAACATTGCCAACCGCTATGGGGCCAAGTGTCCCTCAAGGTGCACCAGGCAACAAAATTTTTGATATTTAGTACTCCATTTCTCAAAGCTCCCGAGGGGTATCAACAATCCATCAAGTGCTACAGGACCATGTCATGGATTTCTATAATAACCTATCTTAGATTTTGGATATTCACTTCCATTTTTCTTTGCTGACCCAATCTTGGTAGATGCAAAAATGTGCAATGTTGCGCAGTTGAAAGCTGAAACATTACATATTTTGAAAACTACTCGTCCTGATATCAAACTGTCTTTGCCAACAAATTTGGAATGGCAGGTAAATGCTAGGACCGACCTTGCCATGGAGGTGAAGAAGCTTGAATGTTATCGACTGCTATGGAGCCAAGTGTCCCTCATGGTGCACCAGACAACAAAATTGTCAATATTTAGTAGTCCATTTCTCAGAGCTCCCAAGGGGTATTGACAAGAAGTCAAGTGCTACAAGACCATGTCATAGAGGCCTACAATAACCTATCTTAGATTTTGGATATTCTCTTCTATTTTCATTTGCTGACCCAATCTCATTTGATGCAAAAACGTGCAATGTTGCACAGTTGAAAGCTGAAACATTACATATTTTGAAAACCGCTCATCCTGATATCAAACCGTCTCTTCTAACACCTTCAATTTGACGTGTAAATTCCAGGAATAACCTTTTTATGCTTCACAACTCATTCAAAAATTCAGGACCACAATTTACTAGTGCATCCCTCAACGTTCTTGTAGTGCCCTAAATAGGTCCAGGTGGTCAAAATGCTTCAATATGACTAAAATTGGGTAGGATTGATATTTTTTTTATCTTATATGAACTATTATCATTTCATTAAGGTATTGGAATGAAAATTATGAGTCTAGTTTTATGAAATGAAACATGCATATTCTCATTAAGTATGAATTATTCAGTAACAATATACATAGATACAAGTGCAAACATAAATATAAGACAAGCAATTTACAAAGCGTAAGACATCCACATAAACATAAAGTAGTCTACATCAGTACACATGATATATTCATAGAGCATGAAGAAAAATATATATGTCCAATAATGTCATAGATCAAATATGTCCAATAAAGTTAAATTGGCATCGTGAAAGCCAAATGGATATAGAACATGTCACTTATACAATATACAAAAATATGTCCAGTAATTCCATATTGGCATACAATGATTATCCCTCATCTAGTCATTTCTC
Source organism: Thuja plicata (assembly GCA_018584345.1). NCBI lineage: Eukaryota > Viridiplantae > Streptophyta > Pinopsida > Cupressales > Cupressaceae > Thuja > Thuja plicata. The sequence continues at coordinate 511,252 of MU225819.1, read as the reverse complement.
AGAATGGGAAGAAAACAAATCTCGGGCTGTCTTCGATCGTCACGTCGATGGAGATGCAGTACTCTTACAAGTGCACTCACTAGTCCTCCTGTTTAGACTCTTCTGTAGCTCGAGCTAATAAAATAACAAGTATAAACATCAATAACTAATATACATAGAAATTTAATTATAGGATGACATAAAATAGAGTATTTTCTTACCGCTAACAAATAGTCGCTATGTACATCTACCGAAGGGGCATGATGACGATCTAGAGTAATGAGTCCCTACAACAATGATCAAAATAATATTTAAAATACATACATTAATATCATTAAAAATTTTAATACATACTATTAAAATAACAATCCTAATTAAGTTATCTCTTTCATACCTCGGTCAATGCATCAGAACTAGCTATAGTTGCAGCTACGCCACAATTCAAACTATCACAAACAAAAGGAGGAGTCTCTGCTGTCATTAACTCAAAATGAAACAACAAGAGTATTATATAGTTATCAAGAATACCTATAATATTTTACAACCCCACTAATTAATAAATGATACCTCTGTGAAGGTGCCACCGCATCCTTTAGTGTGCAGTGTCGATGTCATAGATCCAGCATCAAACTAGTGCACATGTATGGTAATTTATAAGACAACCATTAATATAAGAACAAACCACTGACTTGTTAATTATAATGCATTATTACATATATAGTTGTGGAGTAAATGATGTCATCACAAAGCCAGGTAAAGGAATGTGATCAATGTCATGACAACTTTGACTCTGGATTTTGATCATAATTTTTCTACTAATTTAGTTATTCATTCATTTATTAATTAAATATAATCAAGTAAATCAAATTAACATGCAAATAAACATACCTCAACAAAATGTGAATGAGGCCCTTCGCTGTCTAAAGTGAACGTCGATGGTCCAATAGTAAACTAATGTACATGCACAATAAGTTATGAGACAAACATCTATATAGTTATAGAATAATCAAATGTATACTTTAAAAAATATTTTATTCGATACATACTTGTTGAGTTGACGTGGTAGTGTATAAAGGGTCTGGGTGATCATTCCCACTGCCACCGACACTCTTTCCCTAAATTTTCATCATAAACAATAGATACTAATTTAATTAAATTTATTCATTTAAAAATGAAATATGATCAAATAAATTTAATGAACTTGCAAATATTTACCTATGTATCAATGCCAAATGTTGTATTGATAAAATCATCAGTCATCAGTCCATCATCCTCTTCCTCTCTCTCAGCAGTATCAAATGTGCACAGGGATCCACAAGAATGACAAAAATGACCCCTCGCAGATTGACCATGGTCACCCTCGACTTGAGGAGTGGCGCAATGAATGAGAGTCTGTGTCAGAGCACTAATCGTGCCTAGTGTGCCCACCTCCATGTGTTCCTTCACATTGGAAGGAATACTAACATGATCCACCTATGGCTTGCCACTGGGAAACCTAGGTGCATTAGGGTCACAATGTGCCATAGGTCTATCAAATGATGACCCCCCACCTCTACCCTTAAACTCTAGAAATTCAAAATAATTTGGCACTTCCTTCAGGACAAACTCACAATAGAGTTTCCTTAGGAAATAGATAGGAACATCATGCTTGTTACAGGGAGGGGAATCAAAGACCACCCACCATCTGTCCCAAAAATTTGTTTTATATCTTCATTCAAGCACCAATGAATTGGGATCCTCCTTGTTGTAGGTTTAAGAGTTTCAATTTTCCCTATCTTTTTAAAGAGTTTGCAAATGTTAGCTTTTGTGATTTCTTTTTTTTATGTCCTCATATGATAATTTATTTGCATAATATTGTTTTTGTTCTTCTCTTTTGTCGTGCCATAAATTTAGTTGCCCACTAACTAAACCTACGTGGGTCAAGATCAATTCTAATGATTTTGAAAGTGTTTCCCTACTAGGATTTGTACCAATAGAATATTTTAACCTCCTAATTAAAGATTTTATTTCTATTTTCCCTTTTTCTATTTGGTTTATCAAGTTTTCATGTGTTCCAAGAGGAGGTTTCTCAATTGGTGAGGGCAGTTGGGGTTCATTTTCTTGGTTATTTTCAGCATCCATTTGTTCATGAGGAGAATATGGAGGGTTTGGTTGAGGATTTTCTATGGGGATATCATTCCTTCTTGGCAATTAAAAGAAAATCTATTTTAAAACTCTAATTAAACATAAAATTTAAGAAAAGAGACATTGACAATCAAATTTGAATAAAAACTAAAAATTAAACCTAAATTTCAATACAAATAGCATTCATGGTTGTAGAATCACTTACCTCTTCTTTAGATTTGACCTTGTTGACATCGTGGAGCCATTTTTTGCTTCAGTTTGATGAAGCAAACCTCATAATGAATCATGTATGCACTGTTATGAAGAGAAAAATAGCAAGCCGTGAGTTTGGAGAAGGAAAATAAGCCACAAAAGTGGTTTCCCAAACACTTATACAACAAATTAGGGTGCACGCCCTATGGTTTAAATTTCCCAAACCATAGGGCGGTGCAGGCTATAGGGCGTGCGCCCTATACACGGATGGGGGCCAAAAAGTTATTTGGCACCTTTTTGGTCCCCCATCTTGGTGTGTATACCCTGGTTGAAGACTTGTTTGTTCTCCACTCAGGCTTGGTTACTTGTTTTTGTCTTTCTTTTCCAATGGGTCTTGGTAGTTGTTTGGCTACTCTGTGGTTTTTCACTGACTGGTCTTTGTTCTCGGTTGACTTTCTTATGAAATTGGTTTATTTTTATGTTGGATCTTTTGACTGACTTCTACATTTAATTTCTGTAGCATAATTAATTTTGGGATCTCTCATTGGGATGTGTGTGGACCTAAATTTGGGTCTTTGTTGTTTCCTATGTTGTATCTTTAGGATTTGAGTGTTGAACTCTTTGGTGGACTCTTTGTATGTATTTGGTTTTTTGTTCTTATATTAAGGAGCATCAATTAGGGATAGATGATAGTGTTAGTAGTTTCAGATGGTAGGTATGTGACCTCGCATGTATGAAGATTATCTTGTAAATATCTTAATGTATATGGTCAAAACCGGGAAGGCCTTATAGCCCAACATGTAATAAGTTTCATGAAATAATATAAATTTTTGATGTTTCTTCTCTCCCTTTCTGTGTTTTTTCTTTTGAGTTATTTTTCAAGAAGGCTTGGATAGATGGGAGTGCCCTTGGGCCACGTTGTATGTCCCTCCTTGTGTCACATCCACACAATGCACAGTCATCCTATGAATCCATAGAATGAAGGTGGACATTAGACATTACACTTGGTGATTCTGGCAGTGAAACACCTACTATGGAAAGCCATTCATGTTGAGAATCTATTGGGTTGCTTAAACCCTCCATTTTCAACTTCTTCATCATTCAAATAGCTTCTTAATAGTTTCTTGCTCACTTGATAATTTTCTAAGCTATTGAAAAGACTTTCACATCTCCTTGGATTGCCTCATTTGTTAGATCCACCATCTCCCGCATATTCAAGGTTGTTTCCACCTTCAATCTACCCAACTTTGACTTCTTGGTTTTGAAGGGAAGTGCTCTTACACCTCACACTTGTTTATTTTATTTGACTTAAAGCATATCAATAGTTCTTAATATCTATATATTATCATTATAATTTTATTGATTTATTATTCATATCTCTATACTAGATGTCCATGGAGGCGGAAACACAAAAACAAGTATTTGGCTTTGGTAGGCCTCAAAAATAAATAACCCAACACTTTACTTGGATTCTTGTTTACAGGTTTGAGGAGTAGAGTGGAGTAAAATTTTGATAATTTACTCCAAAGGGGTTGTGAGATCTCTTTTCTCATTCCCTTTTTTAATAGTTTCTTTTTACTTAACTCTTTCTTGTTTGAGTTTATCTCATCTCTTGTTCTAGTAATCTAGTTTTTAGTCATGTGTTTTTTTATATGGGTCTCTATACTTTGTTTGTACAGGGTGCACACATTGTGTCGGTGTCTAGAATTAAAATTGCAGTCCTAAAATCATGTATGCATCCAAGATAGTGAGCTAACAGAGCCTGATAGTAGTTCTTGACTAGTTGCTCTTCCAGTTGTAGTAGAGTAAATATTTTTTTATCATTTTATATCATAAATTTATTCATGTTTCAATCATTTTGCATTCATAATTAGCTTTATTTCCTTTAATCAATTAATCTCCCTAGTTCACTAGAGCACTGGTAGAAGTGAGGTGGCATTGAGCAGAATCATCCCTTAAGGTTTCATCAATCTAAAAGGTGGCGAATTCCCTTTTCCACATTAACATAGGCCAAAAATAGAGCTAAATGTGCTCATAATTGAAAATAAGAAACTTGTATCTGGAAATATTCTCTAAGCTAATGTTAGTGGAGAGAAATGTGCAAATTTTAGATATTTACAATTTTAACAGTTGAAACACATTAGATAAACAAAATTATATAACATAGGTGTATATGGGGAAACTCTTTCCAAAGAAAAATTCCTCACTCCAATTAATCCTGATGCGTTTCTCAATAGTCTTAAGATGATTATTACACATTTATAGAAAAAGCCTTTATGAGTAACACCAACATGAAAATTTAGAATTTCTAGTTGCATAATGATACTTACAAATAAACCACATAAAAATCTACTCTAAGAACCAATACATTAATGAAGCATAAATTGTAAACCATTACTAGTTTAGGAAATCATGTGCAAGGCTAAGAGAGGTGTGGTGTCAAAAGGGCCAAGGCATAAATTCCAATGGTCCCTTTGGTCTTGCTCCTCTAGGATAGTTTTAACTTATTTCTTACAACATATCATATGCAATAATTTTCACATTTGACCACATAAAAATGGGCACCCCAATTCATCTTCATTCTCAATGTTAGAGGTGATCCACAAAATGTGTCCACACTTAGAATAATGTTGGTCAAGAGTTTAATTTAACCTCCACATGCTCTTACATGTCATCATAATCAATCATAGTAACTATCCTCAAAATTATCTTACAACTCCACTCAATGAAAACATTTTGCCAAGGAATGTCACCTTAAGTCGGCTATCATCATCCTCATGTGAGGACAAATCCACTAAAGATTAAAAAAAAAATAGTGCCACATTAAATATGAAAATTGCTTTCCATATGATGACATAAAGTCTTCAATTAATGAACATTAGGAATTTGAGGTTGAGAGACCTTTTCCCAATGCTAAAATTTTAAGTTTGTGTGATTTGGACACATGGTTGAAGTATGAGGACAAACAAGGTCTGGCATCAAACACATATTTAATCAAGGAGACCCATCAAATAATTTGCACATCAATTATCAATGCCAAACTAACTAGACTAACATGACAAAATAATGGAGTGTTGTAACATATACCAAATAAACACCAAACTTAACAAAAGTATAGTCTTGTGACATGTACCAAAAAACACCAAAGTTTAAAAAATCATTAAACGTTGTGGCATCTACTAAAAAACTAAAACTTAAAAATATCATTGAGTGTTGTGAGATATAGATACTCAATAAGAGACATTCAAATTATGACCTTAATATATTTACAACTTAAATGGACCTTAAAAGACAAACCATAAGAAAATTATAGTGTTTCATATATACCCAAAAGACAGAGAAATTAAGAAGATTCTAGTGTTATGACATATACCAAAAATCACCAAAATTAGAAAAGAATAAAATAGAATGTCATGACATACTTAAAACATCAAACTTAAGAAAATTATTGAGCGTCGTGACATAAATTAAAAACACCAAACTTAAAAAAGTTATAAAATGTTGTACATATGCACAAAAATTCAAAGTAAAAATAGAAAAAGGTTCATTGAACATTGTAACATATAGGGGAGAGGACCCTATAGTGGGCCACCCTATTGTTATGGCCCCAAAAATTTGTCTGAGATATTTCAAATTATTTTGAATTTTGTCCAACTTACTTGTCAAGTCTCACACTTTAAAAGTTTAGTTTCATGTCCACGTGGTCAAATATGATGTCATGTCACTTGCCTTTTTAGCCAAGGTGTCAAAAATGGTCCTAAAAAATGAAATACTCATAGTTATACATTAATGCATGTTTATTGGCGTGCTGATGTGAGATCACATAATTGTTTACTTTTTCAAATTTAATAGAATCTTTTTGAAGACAAATATTGACATAACACATTTTATACTCCACTATTAAACAAAGTGTATCCCCTTTCATCCCACTTTTGAACCATGCTCCACTAGTGACTTTTTTCCTCCTATAACACATAAGAGATTCAGATTAAAATGCATTTAAGATTTATAGCTTAAATTGTATCCCTCCTATAACAATTCACTACGCTCACTCAACCCCCATGTCCTCTCAAACGAATACCCCTTAATATTGATATTTTTGTCTTAAGTTGTCTTAAAATAAAATGTAATGATAAATGATAAGCCCTAAAATTAAGTCTCTTTCTCTTTGCTCAATGATTTTTTGTGCACGCCAGGTTACCTTTGTACTTTCAACATCATAAGAGTTGGGGTTTACAAGTGTGAAACTTTTGTGCACCAAAAGATTGGAGGAAAAGTTAAAGGAACACCACGGGTATTGTTTTTTTCCTTCTTATTTAAGGAAAATGTAGTTATCATTGGAAAAGCAAACATATTATAATCTTGGACTGAGGTCATTCAATTCGTTTGAGTGTACTTGTTGAATGTCTCAGTCTTTTTAGGCAAGAATACACGCATATTGATTTTTGTGAAGAATTGAAAGAGTACACTTGTGTAGTTATGCTCGTGAGGGGATGGACTACAAGACAACACTCTTCTTCCATTCATCAATAATCAAATGAACAACAGCATACTATGAATAATCAAATCATTAGTGTTAAGATTATCGTGTCATTTGCTTAGATGTGAAAGTAATGTAAACTCCAAAAAGCTGTGTACTTTCAGTATTAATGATTAAGTAGTTCACATGTATTGACATAATGGGAAAAAATGTCTTTATGTTGTCTTCTATATTTTGAATTGTTTTAATCTTGGGTTTTCATAAATATTAAGATATAATTTCTATATTTTATATATTAATAGTTGTTTGTTTGGAAGATTATTATATATAGATAACTCATTATTGTAATGTTTGATTTGTACTAGATAATTAAAGTGAAGTGTTCATCACACCTGTGTTGCTTAAGCTGATTTAAAAACCATCTTCAATGTGTAATAATAATGACAATAGTTGTTAGATTATGATTTTGTTCTACAGTATCTTCAACATGTCTACATTCAAAGTCAAAAGTAAATTGTAAATCTAATGTTTATTGCATTAAATGTAATCAAAGATGCATTCATTCAATAATAACTCAAATTTATGTATTTAATATTATAATGGTTTCTTATGTTCAAGGGATGGGAGGGAGAACACTAAGAAATATGTAAGGAAAAAATGATGAGAATATGAGTGATAGTAATTCCAGCAAGTGTCTCCTTCTAAATGGGTTCACTAAATTAAATTTTAACAAATGAGTCAAAGATAACTCGATTTGGTTGGAGATTCTAATGACTTTGATAGATTATACGATTCAATTCTTATTAGATGCTCACTTTTTTTTGAGACAAAACAAATAATAAAGTTGAATGAGAAGTTTTATTAGCGAGTTTAAGTGATGTGTTATCTTAAAAAGGTAAAAAATATGATAGTGGAATATAAGACATATTGTTTATAATGAATGAAATTGTCAAATGCTTAAATTCTAATTGGAGATTTATTTTTCTCATGGTCAGATGCTTCTAAATTCAACTATTAATTATTTGGCAAACATTACTTTATAAAATCGCGTTATAGTAGTATATAACCACTTCCTCACTCCTAGAAGGACATATTTGAGCATTTAAGTGTTAAGCCACCTTAGTATGTTTGATATAGAAGGCATGCTAGGGGAATCATAATGTAGAAGCTAACATTTGTAATCATCATTCATGAGCTTAGTGAAAATCAATAGAATCATGCAACATAACAATATATAGTTTTATAACCGCCATAATTTATAGTCATTTATTTTATATTAGCTACTGATGTAAAAATAACATCTCCCATCCCTTCACGTCTTCACTAATTCCTATTCTCTTCTGCTTAATAATTTTGAAGTTAGTTCTAGAGACCATGACATAGAGGTGTTATATAGCTACTATGATCTAAATAATAACTTGTCACGTAGTTATTGTCATTGTAGGTTGTTCCAACTAATTATCCAAGTAAGCGCTATGAATTAGTCAATTTAAATTTACATGCCCTTGGGTAAGTGGTCAACTGAAAGGATTTGATCAATGAAACATTTTGATCATAATCCTCTATAGTTTAGGATATGTTAGACCTAGGTGGGTATGTCTTTTCAATATCCGTGTAGTCTTAATTCCTTTTCAAATGGATATTCTTAATAAATAAGCTCTCAACATACATAAATCAATTACATGTTTTTATTACAAGTGAGATTTATATTTATGCTTGATTTTAGACGCTAAGTACATGAGACTAGGAATATTTAACCTAAAACTAAAAAACAAAACTTAAAATACATGAAAAGGAACTCTTTTTCTGAGATTTGAGTATTTTCTAAAGTTGTAAAACAAGATTGTATGACCGGTGGCTTTTCCTAGGGTTTATGAAGTTAAAACCTAAGTGAAAAATAAGAAAGAGATTGCAATATTATTCCGGAAGCATTAACTATTATAATATTAATTCCTTGCATGAATTAACCTCTAAAATTGATTTACAAGCTCTACTTAAACATCAAATTTGTATCACAAGAATTATTTCATTCAAATTTAACTATCTAATCCTTTACTTTAAAGGAATAAAGAGTCCAAACATACATAAGCAAGAAATTATATAGAAAAAAACCAATAGATCCTTGATTAATAATTTCATAAAATCTTCATGTACAAATATTGGAGACAACTTGAAAACCATTTTTATTGATTACAAATTGTTCTAGTATCACAAATAACATTCATTGTATTGACTAAGAATCTAACTAAACAAACTTTTTAGTATTAACAAAGACCTTACAAATTACTTTTTACAAACTTTTAGACTTGGAACATATAATATCTATCTATGAACTCTTTTGAACTTAAACCTCTAAATTATGGATTTGAATTCCCTTTTTATAATACAAGGTTGAAAACAAGATTTGGTACATTTACAATTGGCAGTGCTAGTAGATAGAAACTTAACTCACTAGAAGACAAACATTTTTTTGGAGAGCACCTTACAAACGCGAAAACATTCTTCCATCTTCACATGTGGTTGATTGTGTTGATAATTCTAGAGAAGCCTCAACTACATAACTCTAGGTATCATAGTGAAAGAAGATTTGATAAACTTGTAGACATATTAACCATTTTGATAAGTTGAGGTGCTTATTGTGTATTTTCAAAAAGTCTTCAATAAATGCTCATTTATCTATACTTGGTTCCAAAAAAGATTTGATATGATAGGAAATGATCTTAGAAATGAGATAAGACATCCTTTTAATCTTTGTCAATCCAGAGAAAAAAATAACAAAAAATTTAAAAAAAAAAGGTTTTCCTAGACAAAATTTGAATACTGGCTAAAAGAGCTTGACATAAACCAAAGTTGAAAATCCATAGATCAAAGGGCATCTCCACCCTCACTATTGAATTATAAATATATTGGAGGTTCTTTCAATAGTCGTCGAGAAATATTGCATGTTTGGCCACCTCCATTCTTGTCAATCCTACTTCAAAGTTAGAAAAAGCATCTAACTAGGAATTGAATTTTTCTATCATTTTTGTTTCTTATGAATGGACATCTACCAAAATTGGCTCAAATATTATCCTTATTTATCATCTCCACTCATAGTTTAATCTTATATTATTATTATCATCAAATAATGAAGGCATGTAGCATACATGTGGTAGCTTGTGTCACCTTAAAAATTTTAATCTCAGCCTTGATCATTTTGGTATATACCTTACGCTTATTAAATAAGTGAATCAAAAGATTTATTTTTTTACACATATATTCTATCATCTTTTTCTTATCTTCATCCATATGGTCTTTGAAAAAGAATATCAAACCATTTAAGTGTCTCTACAGAAAAGAAAAAATTCTACCAAGTAAGATTATATTGATATGTGTCTAGCATTTATTTATGTTCCTAGCATGTTGTGTTTGCATGGCTCAAAATAGATTCAAATCTATAGCCTAACAATGTGTCTATTAACTTTGATATAACTTATTTTCTATTCATCTAAGATCCTTATATAAATTTTCAATCTCCTTGTTTAATTTCATTCTTTCAACTCTAACCTCTATTAGCTTATTCATTAGTTTGAATGTATCTTATGTTAGCCAACCACTAGAACTTGGAAGAAAAGTATTATGCTTTGAAACTCCATATTGTTCTAGTTTCTTAACTCTGTTAGCTAAGGACATAATCTCTTCATCTTTATTTATGACCAATTTAAGTGTAAACTTGGTAGCATGGAGTGTCAAACCTGATACTTGAATCACTATAGTACTAGATGGCATCCTTATTGGAAACTGTTCATATATATTTTATTCTTCTCTTCAATCATGGCCAACTTTTGTGTTGCAAAGTACAACGACAAAATGGAAATTTTATCATTCTTTTCATCAAAGGTTGATCCAAAGCATAGATCATTTTCTTTCTCAAGATCATCATGAAATTATTTGTATTGTATTCATTTTAAATTTTCAAAAGCTATGGTGGAAGTGATATCTCCATCTATCAATAAAATGCCATAGTTTCTTACTATTTTTCTTCCTATATTAGATGTTGTCTTCTTCAATTTATTATTAACTCTTTCTTTGAGATCCCCTTTAAACTCTTTTTTTTTGTTTGGGAATGAAATTTTGAAATCCCATTCCCCTTTCTATTTTACCAATAGTACTCTATACCTAAATTACCAGAACTCCTTTGACTCAATAAATTTATGATTGCTTATAAATTGTTCACAACAAATCTCCCTTATATCATCCACTTTTTTACCTCCTAAATTGAATAAAATTAGGGCATTGGAGTATAAAATTTGGTGGATTAAAAATATGGACCAACACCAACTTAAAACCCTTGGGTAAATGCACCAAGATGGTGCGCAAAAAAGAGGCTATAAGTTGCCCCTTATTTTTGTGAAATCAAGTATACTAGAACTTGGAAGATAAATTTAAGTGTCTTGCACTCAAAATTAGAAGTTGTAAAAAGAGAATAAAAATTAGTACTTTGAATCTAGTTTCTAAACTACTAAATTTTTTAGAAAATGAATAAGATTAAGAGGGTCAATCCCTATGGTGGAGCCCATATTTGCAGATTGATTTGTGTTTACAATAAATTAGGGAAGTATATTTTATTCACTTATTTATTTATCCTCTATTGCCTTTTGATTTATATATTACGATTTTTATTAATGTCTTTTGGTTTATATTCCTTTGTTAAATGCATAAAACAATCCTTGATCATGTCTACCGTTGATTTTCCTTATTTCCCCTTCTATGCAGATCTAAAGTTAAAGAATCAAAGTCAGATTGTAGTTTTCACAATGGAATGGTCATAAACTTACCTTTGTCTACCTATCGCGTGATGGTGCAGTGAACAAATGAGTGACCCTTCACCCTTTGTGTGGTCGTGAAGCACACAAGTCTCGACCACACAAGAATCGATAGTCCAAAGGAACTGTCGATGTTTGGAACTTTACGCCCGACGTTCACAAAGAATTCTTATTTACCATAGAACCACAAATGATTTCCATGTGTCATATGAGGCCCCGCTTGACTGAGGGAAGGATAAATAACATTTGCACAAATAAAGATTTGATCCAATGGTCGAGCGTGATGGCGCTATCATAAGCTGCACACCGTTTAAACATCATGTGATGGAAAAATAGGTGATATGTGTCCTAGGCCCGCCAAAATCTATGGGTGAAACAATGGGGATACATGTGTCAGTGTTTTGTTAGTAGAGCAAAGTGACTGGACTACACAGAGGCATGTAAAGCATAGTAAAGGATGGGTTGCTTAAAAGTTATCTTTTATCCCATGTTTTAAATCAATAACCAAGACTTGATCAAGCAAGCAAAGGAGATCAGATAATAACAAAGGCATTAAAGGGAGATCTATGACCAAGAGATAGAAGATCTATGGTTTAGCGTGATGACATGATGGAAAAGTAAACGAGCTTTAGTCGTTGCGCGGTAGCGAAGAATTGACACATGTCAACAATGGGAGAAAGACAAAAACCTTTGGCGACAATATTAAATTGATTTATTATGTGGCTTTAAAATCTTTTATTTTTTATTATACTAAAGGTTTTATTTTGTTATTTTATTATTGTACTTTTGCATGTAGTTTATAAAGGTGGTGAACAAGGTTAATATATCAAATGATCAGATGGTTCAGATTTTTGACATCGTGAGGAACAATTACATGCAGATGTGTTGAAGAAGGTTCACAGAGGAATAACTGACACCATGGCTGTGGTTGATAAAGGTGGCTAACGTGATTCCAGAGATCGTGCACCAGAGAATATATTCATTAGCATCCATAGAAATATCTATGTAATCAACATGCTCGAAGGAATGATATATCTTGGTTCAGAGTCATTGATATATCTTGGTTTAGAGTCATTGATACAGGACAAGGGATATGTTAGAAATGATTACTATGGCTTTCAAAGTCGACAGTATTAATAATATCATCCTCCTAGATAGAGTTACTTGATATACCAACAATAGTATTTGATACCATGAGAAGGACTATGGATAGATATACATGACGTAGGTCCATTATTTAAGTTGTCAACTCAGACATATTATGAAGGAATATTGAGTTACTGTTATGAGATTTAATTAGTTAGCATTTGTTAAAAATAAAGATTATATTATTGTAATCATTAGCATTCAGTTATTGATCTTAGGATTAGGTAATTGTTAGCCATAGTCGTGTTGATCTAAAGCTTGTTTGCATCCTTTGGATTTCATATTTATAAGGATACCAAGATCAACACAAAAGGGGGGAAAATAAGACTCACTATTATTATAGTCAGATGGGATACTTGGATCAATAACTACAAAGTTGTACTCAATTTCACAATTTTTCCATAATAAAATAATGATAAGTCCTTTTTCTTTCATATGTGTGATTTTTTCATTATCATTTTACAATTAGTCCCTCGGATAAATCAACAGAACCTCTTCAAAGTGATAGTTTGATGTGCATGTTTCCTGATTCGGTCCATAGTTTGTATTATCAATTGGTTTTCTCATTTTTCATGGTTAAATTCTATTGATTGAGGCCTTAATCAATTGTTCTATCATCTTAGAAGTAATATCCTTTTGAAATATCTCTAAACTTGTTCCAGGTTGCATGTTCATTTCATAACACCTTTGAAGTGATAATTTTTCTTGTAAAACTATCTCTGAGGTTGAACATAAGATTGGAATGATCTTAACTCTATTTCCCATGACTGATTAAGGAATTGGTCTTTTTGCTTATTGGATTATGGTCGTTAGTTCATTTTTTATAGTTTTGAGATATTATATCCATCTTTTCTATCTAGTTCATATTTTGTATCCATCAACATTCCTTCAATATTTACAACATTTCATTTAACACTTGGTAGTACATTTCTCTTAGTTTAAGGATCTCGGTAGTACTTTTCCATACTCTGAGAGAAAGAAGTTTGGAACACATTTTATCTTCTCTAAAAAGCCCTTAATATTTGGATGATAAGTCTAGGGTGTAGGCCTACCAACCTTGGTTCTGCAGAGCTAGAATTGCAGAGGGTTCAAACTTATCTTGTTTAGAACCTTGTCAGTTGGAAAATCACTTGGGTTTCCCATTATTGGATCGAAAAAATCCATAGGAAATTAAAATCTCTTGATTTGAGAACCAACAAATTGGAGACTCTATTGGGAAATTATTATTAAGAATAGTTTTCAAAATTTCTCGTAATAGAGATTAGGCTCTGCTGGGAGAAAAGAATCTAGAAGATGATAAATATTTCCTTCTAGGAAGAAGGCGGCGAATCTACAAATTTGAAGTGGTGATAAATTTGGTGACATAATTTTTTTATTAACTATTTCATGTGGGTTGGAATATCTTTGCATCTAGATCGACTTGAATTAGACTTGCACAAAAGCCTAAGGAAAGGTAGGACTTCAAGTATAAAGATGTCATATGTACCATGCATGATATACCCTGATAAGGATGATCAACGATTTGATTTGGAAAAATTACCTAATTCAAGCCATCATAGCCATGAGAATAGTGATGAAAATTGTAATCCTTTTTCCAAGGTGATAGAGGAGAGCATGAGTCTCAATATAATCCAAATTAGGAAATGACTAAAAGAGAAAAAAGAATTAACAAATGGGATGTTGTTTTTCATAAAATGGCCAATGCAGGATCAGAAGATGAAGAAATGGCCATGACTCTCAGGAGGAAGCCGAAATAGATACTAAGGAAAATGAGAATACAAAGAAGCACAATCAGATCACCAAGAAATAAAGAAGCACCTAAGGATTAATGAATAATGGAAAAGATAGTTTCAATTATAACCAGAATAATTAGGTACCATACAAAAATGACAAATATAGATTACAAGACATGCCTTATGACACATAATGGAAGGAAGGGAAACTAGTGAACACATAATTACATACTCCTGATCCATTAAGGAAAAAAAACCACTTTGTGGAAAGCTATCCCTGGTGTGAAGCATGTACATTACCACATTCTTATGAACATTGTGTTGTTTCCCAAAGATGGAAAGAGGATGAAGATCAGAATGATAATCAGTGACCCATAGTGGATAATTTATCAATAGATCCTATGTGGGGATATGATGATTATAGTTCTTCAGATGAATACTACTGCAAGGATGACCTAAATAGAGTATACAAATATGAGAATTATCAGGAGAGTACTCCAAGATTAAGAGAATTAACTGAAGAGGAGAAGAAAGAATACAAAATAGCTGCAGTGGAAGAGAAAAAAGGTAATTATAAGTTAAGGAATAGAATAGTAAATGCAAACCAAGGGAAACCTGACCAAGGAACTGATCCAAAGAGGCTAAAGCAAAAAGACATTTCTCAAGATAAACAGGTAGAACCTCAAGACTTTCCAACAATAGTAAGAGAAAAGGTGGTCAGTAAATCTATTTCCAAGGAATGTTCTTTCATGTCTAATGCACTGTCTCAAGTTAAAATATCTGTTCCTTTTCTTCAAATAGTTAAAATACCTAAATGTAAAAGTGAAGCTTTGAAAATGTTGTCTATTGTAGGTAATAATGAAGATCTTAACCAAGAAGTAAAGGATCCTCTAGCTATTTATGTAGGAACTAATTTAAACAAAAATAGAAATCAAATTCATCATTTCTATCTTACTCTATTGATAAACAATAGATTGGTAAAGAATTGTATGATAGACTCTGGTGCAATAGTAAATATTATGCCTAATGATGCAATGAAAGAATTAGGAATGAATGTTGATACCAAATTTGGTAGATGTTATGCTATGGATAATAGATATGTTCTTGTTGTAGGAATAATGAATAATGTTGAATTTAAATTTCCTACATGTCCTGAAATGTATTATAAAATGGATATTACTATGGTTGAAGTCCCTGCAAATTATGGAATGCTTCTATCTAGATAATGGTCTGGCTTAGTAGGAGTTAGTATTCAATTATATATTTCTTATGCTTCTATTCCAGTGAATGGGGGGATGTAAGAATTGATAGGGAGAGTCAAAGTCCATATATTAGTGAGGATGTGGATCCAAGCTTGGTTACACATTTCTGTCATTTTGATATGGATAACTTCAGGTAAGTATTTCAAAAAATGCAATGCATAATACTTAACCTATTGAGTTACATGCAGAAGTAAGTAACAATACAATTTGGAAAATGTATTTTTTTGGTGCTTGTTGTAGGGATGGTAATGGAGCTGGTGTCATTTTCTTTGCCCCTGATAAGAAAATATTTAAATATTCTTTTTTACTAGATTTTAAATGTACTAACAATGTTGCAGAGTATGAATCTCTACTTCTTGGTTTGAGAATAGCTAGTAAACATGAAATAAAATGTTTAAGTATCTTTGGGGATCCTAAATTAATTTTTTCTCAAGTTAAAAGTAAATTTGTTGCTAAGCAACCTTTTCTTAAAAGATATGGAAATAAAGTATGGGATTCTATAGAATGTTTTGATGATTTTTCTATTAAATAGATAGATAGATCAGAAAATATCCTTACAGATTTTATGGCCAATTTGGCATTGAAGCATAATGACATTCCCTGTGAGGACATAGTTCAAGTCAAAGTTAAAACTAGGCCTGCTATACCTGATAATATCAACAACTAGCAAATCTTCAAAGAAGACAGAGATATAATCATATTTTTAGCATGTGTGAGAAAGAATATGAAGATCAATTAATATACTTGAATACTCATGTTGAGATGGGAGATGGGAAAGAAGTGTTGTTTGGATAGGAAGTTATTGAGCTTAAAACCAATAAGGTTCCAAAGGGCCTTGTAGCAATGGAGAGATTGTTTGATAATAAAGATTCAAAAATGGACAGGAAAAAAACTAATGTCACAGTGGATGAAGTAGAAAGGATAAAATTGGGAAATGAAGAAACTCCAAAGGAAGTATTTGTGGGTAAAAGTTTAACCCCCAAGATAAAAAAAAATATCATCAAACTATTGAGAAAATATAGGCATGTATTTGTTTGGTCCTATGATGATCTTAAAGCTTACCGAGAGGACCTTTTTCAACATGAGATACCTTTGAAGTATAATGCAAAACCATTCATACAAAGGCAAAGACCCATAAAACCTACTTTAGCTCCCAAGATGAAAGATGAGTTAATCAAGATGAGGGATGTTGGTATAATAAATCCAATTAGACACTCAACAAGGATTTCAAATTTGGTTCCTGTCGGAAAAAAGAATGGTGATATCAAACTTCGTGTAGATTTCAGGAATCAAAACATATTATCATTAAAGGACAATTATGCATTGCCTAACATGGAAGCATTATTACAAAAGGTCACAGGGAATGAATTATTATCAATGATGGATGGGTTCTCAAAGTATAACCAGGTGAAGCTAAAGGAAGAGGAACAATAAAATACAATATTTACTACATCTTGGGGTGCTTATGTATATGCTAGAATGCCTTTTGGACTCACTAATGTAGGAGCTACTTTACAAAGAGAAATGGATGTGGCCTTTGAGGATTTAATTGATATAATTATGGAGGTCTATCAGGATGACCTAATGACTTAATCAAAAAAGACAGAGGATCATTGTGGACACTTGGAGCAGAGTTTTCAAAGAGCCCTTGAATATGGGATATCTTTGAACCCAAAGAAATGTCATTTTTCAGTAACTGAAGGAAAATTATTAGGGCATATTGTATCCAAATATTGATTAAGAATAGACCTAGAGAGGATTGCAGCAATTGATAAAATTGAGGTTACTAAGAGTGTTAAAAAGATCCAATCCTTCTTCGGACAAATAAAATTTGTGAGGAGATTTGTTCCAAATTTTTGAGAAATAATTAAACCAATTATTGTAATGTTGAAAAGGGGCACAGACATGAAATGGACAAATGAAGATTTGGAAGCATTTGTAAAGATTAAAAAGGTAATTAAGGAAGCTCCTATCCTCAAGTCCCCAGATTATACTAAGCCATTTGAATTATTTTCCTTTGCATCATATCACACCATTGTTGTTGTCTTATTACAAAAGAATAATGAAGGGTATGAACAACCAATAGCATTCTTCAATAAAACCCTTCAAACCTCTAAGTTAAATTATAATATTAATAAGAAACAAGTTTATGCACTTGTAAAGGCAGTATATTCCTTCAAGCCTTATTTGGTAGAAGAGAAAGTGATATCCTATGTTCCTAATGCAACAATAAAGGATATATTCAGACAATCAGAGGTCATTGGGAGAAGATGTAGGTGGGTGAATCAAATTCAAGAATTTTTGATAGAAATTCTGATCACTAAAATTATTAGAGGACAAGGATCAGCAAGATTGATGGAAGAATCAAATGTGGATGCATTACAGGTAAATTAGATTGATCTAAGTGAAACTCAGACAAGTATTGAAAGATTCCCTTTTGTACTCTAACACAGTACATTTTTAAAACACATGAAATGTTTTGAAAACCTTATAAATATTCAATATAGGACAGTAAAATTGCAAGAATCTAAATATATCTTGATGCAAGGAGACTTGTACTGGAAAAATAGGGATGGTATACTTATTTTGTGTCTAGATACATACCAATCTAAAAAGGTGCTTAAGGATCTCCATGATGGAGCATGTGGGGGACATTTTTTTAGAAAAGACCACTACACACAAGATATTGAATGCAGGATACTATTGGCCTTGTTTATTTAAAAAATTCCATAAATATGTTCAGAGACATGAAGCATGTTAGAATTTTTTAGGAAAACTCAAATATAATGGTGCATTACCTCTTAATCCTATGTCTACTAAAGAACCATTCCAAATGTGGGGAATAGATTTCATAGGGGAAATCACTAATACATCTAGTGGTGGACATAAATGGATTTTTGTAGCCACTGATTACTTCACTAAGTGGGTGGAAGCTATACCAACTAGACAAGCTACTAGTAAGGTGGTAATCAAATTCCTAACTAAAAACATATTGACAAGATTTGGTGTTCCTCGGAAGATTATTTGTGATAATGCTATGTGTTTCAATTCTGTAGAGTTCATTGAATTTTGTGAGAAATATGGAATAAAGATTTCTTATTCATCCCCTTATCACCCTTAAGGAAATGGCAAGAAGAATATAGCAACAAAAATATAATGAAGATTATCAAAAGGATGTTGGATAAAAACAAAATATCATGGGATTCAAAGTTACCACTTGCACTATGGGCAGACAAAATTAAAATTAAAAATTCTACTGGATATGCCCCATACAAACTTGTCTATGGAAATAAATCTCAGTTACCACTAAATAACTTGTTACCAGTATGCAAGTTTGTAAATAAGGGGCAATGGGAAGAGGTGGATTTCATGGAAGAAAGATTTAAACAACTCACAAAATTGGATGAAATAAGGAATCAGGATCATGAGATAAATCATGAATTACATCAGAAAATGAAGGTCTTGTTTGATAAAAAGACCAAAAAAATGAAGTTTCAGGAAGGAGATCTAGTTTTGAGATGGAATGTAAAAGATCAGGACAAAGGAAAACATGGAAAGTTTGATGCATTATGGGTAGAAACTTTTTGTTATTGTTGGTAAAGGAGGTGAGAATTCTTATCTCTTGCAGGATTTGGAAGGTTACTGTCATGAGCTTCTTATACATGGTCAGTATTTTAAACCTTTCTTCTCTTGAAGACAACAACATACAGGTTTTTCTTCCTTTGTATTATATTTTGTTAGAATAACTAAGAGGGGGGGGGGGGGGGGGGGNGGTGATCAGTGGCCTCAAAAATATTTTAATAAATTAACCCAAAAAATTATTACCACAATTATAAGCCTCTAGTTATCTTCATTCCTACAAGATGAATGCCTTGAAATAAGCTCAATAAATAACTATTGCTCTGGGTTCTCTGTTAAACCTTATTCTTACTATTTACCGATTAGCAGTCTTTCATTTACCAAAATACAGTAAATAACTTAGTGTATACCGATCAATCTAGATTAGTTATGTGTAATAAAAAACACTAAAGTAATGACTCATAAACACATTGACACATGAATTTTTAATGTGGAAACCCTGTTAAGGGGAAAACCACTTGGGATTGGTAACCCAAAATTTTCACTATTCTGAAGTGAGCTTAGTGAAGAGCCAAACCTCTTAAAGGTTACAAACACACTATTAGGTGTTACCTTGTTAGAGGATTTAAATAGAATAGTTTGTCACTTGATATCTAGCATCTCTATGCTATCTTAATGACCAAAACCTGTGTAGTTTTTCACTTGATATCTGGTATCTCTATGCTATCTTCATGACCAAACCTTTTGATACTCCTTAGGATATATCTCAATATATAAAGGATTGTTAAGTCCTACTCGATTAAGATACTTTCTGATCCAATGTTTAAATTGAAATGGTAAATGTTATGTTCTCATATACAACTATACTTTGCAGATATTTAGATCTATTGTAAGCTCATAATACCTTTCTGATCAATGTTTCTTTTCAATAGCTTTGTTCCACTTCTTTCATCTTGGTGATGTTGTGCTTCTTTGTTGCTCAGTGTCCGTAGAAATATAGCTCTATTCTTTAGCTTGATTGATCAGGACTGTATGAAATCTTTCTTCATCAGTTTCTCTTCAACACCCTCTTCTCTATTCACTCCCCTAATTCACAATGAATTATCCTGTCTCTTTATATAATGATTTCACCATTTCTCATTCCTTGAATTTCTTGTTCTTGGCGTGATCTGCAATTCTAGCCAATCTTGATTTAAAATTATACTTTAGTTTTATCCCGTAGATTTCTCTTAGACAACTGGAATAAAATAACTTTAAATCTCTCACTTATCTCTGGCTTTAACTTGTTGATGAAAACAATATTAACAACCAGTTAACTCCTTTATCTCTTGATAGCTAAGTCTTTTGTCATTTCTAAAATTTAGTTATTTTTGGTGTTTAACTCCTTGTTAGCTCAGTCAACACTTCAGTTCTCCGTGGGCATCTCTGTCGGGGTGGTATGTCTATTGGGGTTGTCTATGAATTTTTTCTCATTGGTAATGCTTTCTCAGTTTTCTTGCTTGGGTATCACTGTGACTTTCCTCTCGGGGTTCACTATCCATTGGGGTGCACCTACCATCGGTGTTTATTGTCACTTTGGTGAATACTAAAATTTTATGTATTACTTATAGCATAACCTTTGTCTCTCTAGTTCTCTAAAGTCTTTGATAGTTTATATATAGCTAATAAGATTATATCAAGTTGACATCAATGAAAATACAATACATTGACTGATTTAATGTCTCGCATTTACTTTCTATAGCTTGGTGATCACCAACTTAACATCTTCAAACATTCAATCAATAATAGTTCATCAATCTCTCCCTTTGGCATTGATGGAAACACACTACATTATCACACTATATTATTACTAATACAATATGAAATATATCTGTTGTAGTTCATCAATCTATGAATTAATTGTTTTATAAGAAATACAAATGTCAAGCTCTTGGTAAGATCTTCTAGCTTAGGTTTGTATCTTCTAGAGTGCTTTCTTCAATCTTCATTCCCTTTACTGGATAGATGTAGTAGCTTCTGCCTCTATCTTTGATGTTATCTCTCCCTTTGCCTGTTCCTCTCCTTGATCATCTCTTTTTCCTTTGACAACAATATAGACTAATCTCTCCCTTAACTCATCTCTCCCTCATGATAATCATGTTGGATATTTTATATGTAATCTCTCCCTTTGGATATTCTCTCCCTTATAGGTTACATCTCTCCCTTAAGATATATTCTCTCCCTTTGATGGATATTTCATATGTATATATAATCTCTCTTCTTTGGATATTCTCAGGATACTCTATCCCTTTGAATTCTTAGGATATTCTCTCCCTTTGATAACAATGCCAAAGTATATCCTTCCACCTTTTTATAATATACTACTTGAATTTCACTATCCATCAGCAATAGAGTAACTCTGGTGTTTGGTGTAGATATGTACCTTTCTATGTACTGATGTGTCTTTGTAGTCCATCTCTTTGCTTGCATCAACATGAATGATCTTTTGATTTTGTGTAGGTTGATGCAGCCTCCTAGTCAACTTACTGACCAATAGACAAGGGTAAGGCCCCTAGTCTCTTTCTCAGGTGCTCAAATATATCTTTAGGCAATGAATTTATAAATATGTCAGCTAATTGTTCCTTTGAGTGAAAATTTTCTAGTATCACCTCTTTCTCTTGCACTTATTCTCTTAAGTAATGATACTTGATTGTCCATTTCTAGCCGTTTGTTTTCAAATATTTGAATTTTCAAACTATGAAAATGCTTTAATACCTTATTAATTTGGATTTTAACAACTCCAAAGGTTTTCCAAACACCTAGGAGACTTAATTGCATCATTCCTATAATCCTAACTACCCTAAGACACCCTTGGAAACTAATGGTCCATATTACATTTATTCAATCCTTTCAAGGATATAAACTGATTCCTTAGATGCAAATGCCATTTAATGGAATCAAACCTTTATAGGAGCCAATACATTATAGTCGATATGATTTGAACCATTTAGGATCCCTTTGGACCTCTGACTGCCATTAGGTGCATTCTATTCCTTCATATTCTTCATGGTTTGGTCCATAGTCTTCATGTTGATCCTTGGTGCTCCTGCACCATAATATTTTCAAACATCAACCAGTTATAGTTCATCATATTCTTGTGTTCTTCTAATGGTATACTTTTCCAGAGATAGCTTGGATCTTTTTGTGTTTAGGTATAAACACACATCCACAGAAAGGGCCACTGGTGGAGCCCGGATTTATAGATTGATTTGCATTCATAATAAATTAAGGAAGTATATTTTACTCACTTATTTATTTATCCTCTATTTCCTTTTGATTTATATATTATGATTTTTATTAATTTATTTTGGTTTATATTCCTTTTTTAAATTCATAAAACAATCCTTGATCATGTCTACCACTGATTTTCCTTATTTCCCCTTTTATGCAGATCTAAAGTTAAAGAATCAAAGTCAGATTGCAGTTTTTGCAACCACGCGGTCATAAAATTACCTTTGTCTACCTATTGCATGATGACATAGTGAAGAAATGAGTGACCTTTCACCCATCACATGGTGGTGAAGCACATAGGGCTTGACCCCACTAGAATGGACAGTTGAAAGGAATTGTTGACATTTGAAACAATACGCGTGACGTTAAAAAAAAATCCTTATTTGTCATAGAACCACAAATGATTTCCACGTGTCATATGGGGCCCCGCTTGACTAAGAGAAGAATAAATAACATCCGCACATACCAAGATTTGATCCAACAATCGAGCGCAATGGCACTATCATAAGCTGCACACTATTTAAACATCATGCAATAGAGAAATGGGTGATAGGTGTCCCGGGCCCACCAAAATCTATGGGTGAAACAATGGGGATACATGTGTCTGTGTTTGGTTGGTGGAGTAGAGTGAATGGACTACATGGAGGCATGTAAAGCATAGTAAATGACAGGTTACTTAAAAGTTATCATTTAGCCCATGTTTTAAATCAACGACTAGGACTTATTCAAGCAAGTAAAGGTGATCAAATAATAACAAACACATTAAAGGGAGGTCTCTTACCGAGATATAAAAGATCTATGGTTTAGCGTGATGACGTGATGGAAAAGTAAACAAGATTTAGTCACTGCGTGGTAGCGAAGACTCAACACGTGTCAACAATGGGAGAAAGACACAAACCTTTGGCAACAATATTAAATTGATTTATTACATGTCTTTAAAATATTTGATTTATTTTATTATGCTTAAGGTTTTATTTTATTATTTTATTATTGGACTTGTGCATGTAGTTTATAAAGGTAATGAATACGGTTGATATATCGAATGATTAGATAGTTCAAATTTTTGACATTGTGAGGAAAAATCACATGCATACGTGTTGAAGAAGGTTCATAGAGGAATAACTGATGCCATGGATGTGGTCGATAAAGGTGACTAATGTGATTCTAGATATCCTACACCAGAGAATATATTCATTATCATATACAAAAATATCTATGTAATCAACATGCTCGAAGCAATTTAATATCTTGGTTCAGAGTCATTGATATCAGACGAGGAGTATGATAGAAATGATTTTTGTGGTTTTCAAATTCGACGGTATTAATAATATAATCCTCCTACATAGAGTTACTTGATATAAAAACAATAATATTTGGTACTATGTGAAGGACTTTGGATAGATATACATGATGCAGGTCCATTATTGAAGTTGTCAACTCAGACATATTATGAAGTACTATTGAGTTACTGCTATGAGATTTAATCAGTTAGTATTTTTTATCAAAAAAACATTATATTATTTTAATCATTAGCTTTCAATTATTGATCTTAGGATTAGGTATTTGTTAGCAATAGTCATGTTGATCTGAAGCTTGTTTGCATCCTTTGGATTTCATGTTTATAAGGATACCTAGATCAACATAAAAGGGGAAAAATGAGACTCGATGTTATTATAGTCAGATGGGATAGTTGGATCAATAACTGCAAACTTGAACTCAATTGTATTTTTTTTCCATAATCAAATAAAGATAAGCCCTTTTTCTTTCATATGTGTGATTGTTTCATTATCATTTTACAATTACTCACTCGGATAAATCAACAGAACTTCTTCAAAGTGACAATTTGATGTGCATGTTTCCTGAATCCGGTTCATAGTTTGTATTATCAATTGTTTTTCTCATTTTGTATGGTTAAATTATGCTGATTGAAGCCTCATTCAATTAGTCTATCATCTGAGAAGTAATATACTTTTGAAATATCTTTGAAGTTGTTCATGGTTTCATGTTAATTTCGTAAAACCTTTAAAGTGATAAGTTTTCTAATATAACTATCTCTGAGGTTGAACATAAGATTGGAATGATCTTGACTCTATTTCCCATGGTTGATTAAGGCACTGGTCTTTTTTCTTATTGGATTATTTTTTTTATTTTATTGTTTATAGTTTTGAGATATTATATCCATGTGTTCTATTCAGTTCATATTTTGTATCCATGAGCATTCCTTGAATATTTACAACATTGCATTTAACACTTGGTAGTACATTTCTCTTAGTTTAAGGATCTCAGTAGTACTTTTCCATACTCTGAGAGAAATAAGTTTGGAACTCATATTATCTTCTCTAAAAATCCCTTAAGATTTGGAAGATAAGTCTAGGGTGTAGGCCTACCAGCCTTGGTTCTGCAGAGCCTGAATTGTAGAGGGTTCAGACTTATCTTTTTTAGAACTTTGTCAGTTGGAAAATCACTTGGGTTTCCCATCATTGGATCAGAATTTCTAGTAATAGAGATTAGGCTCTACTGGGAGAAAAGAATCCAGAAGACGATAAGTATTTCCTTCTAGGAAGAAGGTGGCAAATCTACAAATTTTAAGTGGTGATAAATTTGGTCACATAATTTTGTTATTAACTATTTCATGTGGGGTAGAAGATCCTTGCATCCAGATCAACTTGAATTAGACTTGCACAAAAGCATAAGGAAAGGAAGGACTTCAAGTATAAACATGTCATACATACCACGCATGATATACACTGATAAGGATGATCAAGAATTTTCTTGTGAACAATTCCCTAATTCAAGGTATAATAGCCATGAGAACAATGATGATTTTTTTTATCCTTTTTTCCAATGTGACAAAGGAGAGCATGAGTCTCGACATGATGCAAATTAGGAAATGACTGAAAGAGAAAAAAATAATTAACAAATGGGATGTTTTTTTTTTGTGAAATGGTTGATGCAGTATCAGAAGATGAAGAAATGGCCATGGATCTTAGGAGGAAACCAGAAGAGATACTAAGGAAAATGAGAATATAGATAAGCGCAATCAGATCACCAAGAAATAAAGAAGTGCCTAAGGATGATACAAATGGGGTATACAATCCTCGTCATAAGAAGAAAAATGGGCATGTCTTCAACAATGATCATACCAACACCTCGTTCAAACCAGAAAATAGAGGAAGAATTGAGAAAAATAGCATTGATTCGGAAAGAAGAGATCATTGGGAGAAATGAAATAATGGAGAACATCATAACCATAATAATAGAGTGAATCCTTACACATGTAACCTACATGAACAACAAAAACATCAAAACAATAAAGTGATGTACAATGGATAATAGAATAATAGGGATCATAATTATGGCCCAAGAGATTATAATATCAACTCAAATTTATGACCAAGAAATAATAAAATATTCCAGAATGCAAATCAGTAGAATCAAAGACATGGAGCCATCAATCAAAATGGAAACAATGAAAGATCCCCAATGGTTTATGATAGATACAAAAAAATAGATTTTATGGCATAAGGGGATATCCTAATGACATAAAAAATGAATTAAGAAATGTGATTCCAAAGTTTTCAGGGAATGGGTTAGAATCATCTAAGGTGCATTGTGTAAATCTGAATAATGTTATCCAAGCGCTTGATAAATTCAATGAAGATGTATACATGAAAATTTGTGTTGAAACTCTCATTGAAGATGCAATAGAATGGTTCAAAATTTTTCTAGATAGATCCATATCTTGTTGGGATGAATTTGTTAATCAATTTATAGAGCAATTCAGTGATCACAATGATACTTCTTTTTCCTCACATGAGTTGACAATTATGAAGAAAAATTAGAATGAATCTGTGGCTAAATTCAACAAAATATTAAACAAGGTTTTAAATAATATTCCAAGGGATGTTCAACCTGTTGATGCTTTTTTGATAAATTTCTACATGGGTGATTTTGACAGCAAGCCCAATTATGAAATCAAATCTCATAAGAATTTTACGTTAGCACATGATCTCAAGATTTCCATAGATATTAAAAAGAATAGGATGGCATATGGTATAATTACTAAGAGGGAGGACACCCAGCTATTCAATCCAAAAGATCCAATGCAACATAAGGAAGAAGATAAATTAGATAAGCTTATGAATGTGGTGAAAGGCGTCCAAATAAATAATGGAAAAGATAATTTTAAGTACAACCAGAATAATCGAGTACCATACAAAAATGACATATACAGATGATAGGATATGCCTTATGACATAGGATGGAAGGATGGGAAACCACTGAACAAAGAATTACATACTCCTGATCCATTGAGGAAAAATAACTATTTTGTGGAAAGCTATCCATGGTGTGAAGCCTACAGATTACCACATTGTTATGAACATTGTGTTGTTTCCCAAAGATGGAAAGAGGAATAAGATCAGAATGATAATCAATGACCCATAGTGAATAATTTATTGATAGATCCTATGTTGGGATATGATGATTATAGCTCTTCAGATGAATACTACTGTAAGGATGAGTTAAATAGAGTATACCAAAATGTCAATTATCAGAAGAGTAGTCCAAGATTAAGAGAATTAACTGAAGAGGTGAAGAAAGCATACACAATAGCTACAATGAAAGAAGAAAAAGGTAATTATAAGTTAAGGAATATAAAATTAAATGAAAATCGAGGGAAACCTGACCAAGGAATTGATCCAAAGAGGCTAAAGCACAAAAATATTGCAAAAGATAAACAGGTAGAACCTCAGGACTTTCCAACAATAGTAAGATAAAAGGTGGTCAGTAAATATTTTCCCAAGGAATGTTATTTCATGTCTAATGCATTATCTCAACTTATAATATATGTTTCTTTGCTTGAAATAGTTAAAATACCTGAATGTAAAAGTGAAGCTTTGAAAATATTGTCTAATGTAGGTAATAAGGAAGATATTAACCGAGAAGTAAAGGATCCTCCAGCTATTTATCTAGGAACTAATTTGAACAAAAATGGAAATCAAATTGATCCTTTCTATCTTACTCTATTGATAAACAATAGATTGGTAAATAATTGTATGATAGTCTCTGGTGCAGTAGTAACTATTATGCCTAATGATGTAATGAAAGAATTTGGAATGAATGTTGATACCAGATTTGGTAGATGTTATTCTATGGATAATAGATCTATTCCTGTTGTAGGTATAATGAAGAATTTTGAATTTAAATTTCCTACATGACCTGAAATGTCTTATAAAATGGATATTACTATGATGGATGTCCCTGCCAATTATAGAATGCTTCTATCTGGACAATGGTATGGCCTAGTAGGAGGTAGTATTCAATTAGATCTTTCTTATGCTTCTATTCCAGTGAATGGCAGGGATGTAAGAACTGATAGGGAGACTCAAAGTCCATATATTATTGAGGATGTGGATGCAAGCCTAGTTACACATTTGTGTCATTCCGATATGGATAACTTTAAGGTAAGTATTTCAAAAAATTCAATGCAGAATACTGAACCTATTGAGTTTCATGTAGAAGTAAGTAAAAATACAATTTGGAAAATGTATTTTGATGGTTCTTGCTGCATGGATGGTAATGGAGCTGGTGTCATTTTCTTTGGCCCTGATAATAAAATATTTAAATATTCCTTTTCACTAGATTTTGAATGTACTAACTGTTGTCAATCAGGATTGCACCTATAGATTTATTTGGAATCTATCTATCTCGTTGAAACATGGAAACATTCTCCTTGGTGGAAGAGAGAATGAGTCTCCAGATTCTAGGCCAGTTCCTATTGAATTTATAATATCACCTAATACTGATTTTTTGTGGTTTTGGGAAAAGGGAGAAGGATAACTAAAAAATGAATACTGATTAATAAGGTGATACACCAAAATGAATTCAAATTTGTTAGAATTTTGAATCTATACTTATAGGACATACATTACTAAAATCTGTAATAATTTTCACTTCACAACACCTAGGATGACCAAGAATGTACTATTAGGGTTTAATGCCACTAATGGTAAAAATTCAACCAAAAAATAGGTACTTTCTGTAAAAGGTTTATTCTTTATAACTTCGAATAGGAATTTGGAACAATTCACTAATCTATGCTTAAAAGGTACAATGCACTTTAAATGCAGGAAACTTGGAAGGATAGATAGAAAAACTTAGAAAAGATATACAAATAATAAGACCAACTCTATTATCTTCAAAATCTAAAAAATGGTTGCAAAATACAAGGAAAAGATGAAAAGGAACAATATGTTCACTAATACCTCTTAATCCCCAAATTTTTAACCCTTACAAATGAATAAGAAGTTCAGTTATATAGCCCCTAAGGCCAATTTTGAAAATGAAATCCCCCCCCCCAAAAGGTGCTCCTAAACAAATAGATACTCCTGAATTTTAGGCTCAAATGATGCCCGAAAAACATAGCCTCCAAAAGACCTCCATGATCTCTAAAACCCTAAATTTATGGCATAAGTGATGCCAAAAATCTAATCCTCCAAGTAATAATATCCTAATGTTGATATTTGGAAGAATTACATCTTCTATAATATACCTTAATATATATCAAAGAATATATTAAAACATCTAAAATATATCCCAAAATAGCCTAGGATGTAAATTCAACCTAAAACCCTAACTTGAAAGCATGAGTAAAAAGCCTTATCAAAACTGACATCCTATCATATGGTCAACATGGACCATATCTATTACTATCATGGCATGTGATGAAGCTGTCGTGGTACTTGAAATGGTGTTGTCATGCATTGTAGTTCTACAGAGATTTAACTCTCTCTGCATCGTGGACTCCAAAGTTTATAAAATTTCAACATAGGCATTTTTTTGCACTTCATTTGTATTATGTAGCTTTTGGAAAAAAAAATTTAGCGTTTGTGCTGCCATTCTTGTCTGAACTCGTAGTCCATTTTGTTGTTTTCAGGACTGGAACTGTTTGTTATCTTTGATTGTGTTTTCATTCTTTTGAGTAAATAATCATACTATAACTGGAAGTAACAGTAATGAAGAGATTGGGCTCTCTTTGTCATATATGTCAACTTGCAACTTGGGAGACTTCTGCATATGAAATCGGCTTTTATTTGACTTATTTTTCTTGGCATTTGTGGGTTATTTGTAAGTAATCTGCATGTTCTAAATTGGAGGCATCACAGTTTCTTTGTAAGTAGTTTGCATGTTCTTCGGAACTTGAGCATGAAGTTTGAGTTAGCATGAAGAGGAGCTCAGGCTCCA
Organism: Thuja plicata; assembly: GCA_018584345.1. NCBI lineage: Eukaryota > Viridiplantae > Streptophyta > Pinopsida > Cupressales > Cupressaceae > Thuja > Thuja plicata. Next base: position 481,437 of record MU225819.1, on the reverse strand, counting down.
TAGAGTTGAACTTTGAGTTACCTTTTGTTTCTTTACCGCGACCTCTACTGTTATTATTATGCCATGAATAGAGGTGTTTTTGGCATGCATTTCTTGAACTCAGGATTTCCATACGAAGTTAGACTCCATTGGAACTTTACATGGCATCATACATCTTGAAATATGGTGCTACTTTATTGGCTTTTTGATAAGAAGCTTGAGCTCAAAGCACTTTGAACTTGGTGTAGCATACTAGTTTTATCATTAAGCTTTGAAGACCGGTCTTGAGCTTAAACTATGAAGGAAGATTCACAGCCTATGAGTGATGTATTCGAGCTACAACTCCATTCTCAGCCCTAAGCTGGTGTTTGAATGTCCTTCCTTAGAAACTGATGCTTGACTGTGAGTCTCCTTCTCAGCTTAAGGATTTATAACTCATGGCCTGTGGGTACTTTTACATTTTGAATCATGGCCTTGAGCTTGAACTGAGCCTCAAGATTCTTTCTCTTTCAGTCACGGCTCCGACTGGCATGAATCCTTGTTGTGATCTCAGTGGGGACTTAAGAATCAAGCTCAGTGTGACTTAATCTCTGGCTATAACCAATAAGCATGATTTCTTTTAACTGGTAACACTTTTTTATGAATTTTGTTTGTTTTCCCTCTTTTGATGTGATCTTTTCTTTCCTTGATAGTGCCCGACAGCCTTCATGATTAATGGGCTTTGAAATTTGATTTAAACCACTGTAAGCTGGGACTAAGTCCGAGCTGTGGTTGAAATATGTGGAGTTATCTTTTATGAACTCGGTCTTGAAACTTGGCATATTTCAGCCATAGCTTCAAACTTATACCAAGCTTATAGTGTACAATGAACTGAAACTTGGACTAACAGACACAAGATTTTGCATGAAACATGCACATAAGTTCTACTGTACCCTTCATTTTCTTTGAAATTGGGCTTTGTTATCCATCGAACTTGCATATTTCGGTCTTGTAGAAGGAACTCCATGTCTGTATCTTGAAAATATTGGTTTATTAGATCTTTTACTCTATCTTCTTCTTTTTTGATATAGTTTTAAAATGTTGAAAAGAAATGATAGTCTATTTCTTTCAAGCTGCCATGAATGAACATTGGATAGCATAAAATGACAAACCCACATATAATTAAAGATGTGGCTTAACTTTCTGTCATTTGGGAAAAACTTAACATACACCAGTCATTTTATACTATTGCTTACAGATCAATTGATAAATATATGAACTCCGTGGCTCTCTATCAGTTTGTACTTATAGATGTTTGCTTTCTATAAAAACCACCATGTTTACTATTTTTATACTCTGCCATGCATGATATTTTAAGAACTTTCAAAGATGATTTCTCTGATGTTGCACATCGAATTCTTGCAAGATATTAGTTCACTGTATACCAATCCTTGATGTAACACCAGTACACACCAGTCACTTTTATTTTAATTTAATATGTCTCAGCTGAATAAAATGAGTTGTTAAAGCTTCATTGTTTCATATGCACCATTCATTTTATTTTAAAGTGTTCCAGCTAATTAAAAATGAACAGTCATTTTTGAAAAACATTATTTTTATTAAATATTGAACACCCTAACTTCTCTGGTGTAAACTACCATGCTTGAACTCAATCTCCTTAGTTTGATGATAAATATGAATGCTTGACGCAAGAAATGCAATAAGATGAAAAAATGTTTATTTATTGTCTAAGAAGTTCAAGCACAGGCTCATGACATCCATTAAATACATACTGATAATATTTTCATAACATTTAATCTCAGTTTTGTAGCATTTCTCTTTTGTTAATCAGCAACAACAGTGAATTTATTGAAAATTTATTTTGAATTTAGCAATACTATTTGAACATGGCACTTTAAAAAATATGCAATACCAGTGAGTATGTAGTTGTATCTTGGCAATTGAATTTGATTGTTTGGTAGCAATATGGCATTTTTCTGTAGCATCTTGCAAGGCATTTTGTATTACATCTTCTTCTCTAACTGTGATGTGAAAACTAGTCAATTTTGAACACTGTAATATATTCTTTTAAGTTCTTCAAAAAATAATATTGTAACCTTGTTAGGTTAGTGAACATAATAAGTAATCCAAAAAATTCCAAAAAGATGACACTTGTGAATCAAAATTCAGATTGTTGGGTTCACTAATCTAACAAGCTCTTGCTATTTCTGAAAAAGGTTTCTCAATTAGAAACACTAAGTCCCTTTCATTCAGATATCTGGCTTTGAAAATAAGAATAACATACATTTGAATGACCATTAACAGTAAAATGTTTCATGTTTAAAACCAAATCCCTTTAATACTATCTTTCACTTAGTGTTGATGCACATTTCCTTATTACATTGAATTTACCAGATAGATATGCAGTATTGAAGGAATTGATTGTAGTTGTATGTTGTTTGTGTTTTTTGCATTGCTTAGATCCATTTGGATCTTACACCATTTTCTCTCTCATGATGCAGGTGAAAAACCTATTGATGAGACTTTGTGACCAGTCTCATCAAGAGAGGAAGAGTTGTCACCGGGTACCGGGTTACCGACCAACTTTGCTTGTAAAGGTTGTCCAGGGAATAAATTCTTTGGGCCTTCAAGAACTTGAGTTTTGGGTCTCAACAGTGTGGGGAGCTAAGTTGGGCAAGTGAGTGTTTTTGTTTGTGGGGATAGCTAGTTTTCACTCGTCTTCCCTAGGGATTTTGTTAGTAGGTTGGGGTTTCCTGCAAGCACGCATGAGTTTACCAAATAAAAAAAAAAAGATAGATCAAGGTTAGGAGTCCATTATTCTACTTATAGTCATGCAATATATCTTTAAAATCAACAATGCTCTAATGAGCTACACTAAATACTGAATGCATACAAAACCATTAGTTCATACATATTCAATAGCAAGGGGAAATGAGATCATCTAATCTAACAAAAAATAAAAGCAAAGGACAATAGAAACATACAAAAGAAAAGAGATCTTGCTAACTCATAGATCAGAAAACCAACAACAACATTGCGAGAAACTCTTCCTTCTTCATTAACAAAGTGTTCCAGCAGCACTAGTGTGTACATCAATGACTCCAAGGGAGCATCTAACAACTAAGAACTACTGAGCATTGAGCTCTACAACTACTGAGAAATAAAATGCTAATAGTATTGGACTGCAAAATCATCGATTTTGCCAACCCTTAAAATGAGGTCATACTTATTGTTTATACACATAGCTTTCCCTAAAAACTAACCTAATCTAACTGTACACTCAAGATTAAAATACAATATCCAGTGGCCGGTACTACCTGCACCACTTTACAATCACCTCGAGAAGAGTAGAGGTATGAAAAGTCAAAGGAAGAAGACAAGAAGAAAGGATGGAAGAATAAACCTTGAGAAGAGTGTCAGAGTAAGAAAAGAAGAAATCTGATCTTCCCAGAGTTTGAGGCTACACACCTCATCAATGTGAAATGTGGCTCACTATCTTCGATGCACCAAGTAGTTAATGTTGGAGCGACACCTTGGGAAAATCACCTGTTAGAGACATCCCTCTATCTTAAATTCCTTATCAGGAATACCTACCTTTTGACCCCATTTATTAACTACTGGATAATGAGCGGTCAGCTTCAGGGAACCTGGACATGGGTCACTAAATGAATACAAAACTTCAAATCTATAATTCCAGAGTCTGGGAGCTTATGCTCAAAGAATAACGAATGTTCAAAAATGCACCCTATGGGTGGGAACCTCCAGAGTTTAGAGAACTTTATTATCCCTTGTTGTTTTTGAAAGCCTCAAAAATTTGGCTAATGTTGTCTCCATCTATATCTTTGATACTATTCCACCGGTCATGGATAATTCCAAACTTCTCTTCAATATCTCTAGCCCCATCCCAGAATTCATTGACTAGCTTGACAGAGTCATGAGCCTAGAGCATCATCTTGGATATTCTTGACTATTTCCCTCCATCAAAGTCTCCAACAGACTAATACTGGGACTCCATCAACTCAACAAACTTACTGAGGACATAGTCCTCTAGGGCACAAGTTCTGGGTGTGAAGGGATCAATTTGTGAAACCTGCCCAATGAATTATTTATACAGGTCCAAAGGATACCAGACCACCATGACCTTCTCTTTGAGGGCCGTAACCAATTGCTTGCATACCTCAATTTTGAGGCCAAGTCTAGAGTATTGGGCCTAGAGGAATTTGAAGGATTCCTCTCCCAAAATTCCTGCCTCGATGATGGCCTCTTCTCTGGAGTTTATTACTTCTTCTAATCCATTTCTCCACCCTTCATATTTCTCTAGGTTCCCTTCCCACATGACGATGATACTGTTTACCTGGCCCAAAATATTGTTGACTAGATAAAGGTCTGGTAGTGACACCTCTAAGAATCTCCTTATGGCCTTGATCTGCTCGGTGATCCACCTATCCATAGTCTGTGCCTTCTTCTTCATGGCCCAAAGAGCATCCATGTCACCTTGTGGAAGTGGTGGTCCGGAGGTAGAGACTTATGGATAGATTTTGGCCATTGGATGTGTAAGTTCTGTGAGAAGTCTAAGGAGATTTTCATTTCTCTCTCCTTCCTCCTTTAACTTCAATGCATGTTTATCATATCGGGCTTCAACTTCTCAGGTTTCCTCTCTTAACAGATCTAGCTCACCCTATTTATCTCTCCTCCCTAGAGGCACCTTTGCGATTGCATAATCTTCAGCTCTAGCCATTGCCACATCAGTATCTGGGGGAGGGGTCACAACTACTACAACCATATCTCCACCCGAACCAGTCTGAATAGAGTGGAGGGTCTAGGCCTTCTTCTGTTTGGGGGCACTTTGTGCCTATGCCATCATCTTAGCTAGGAAGAGATGGGATTTTACCTACGTTAGGGCCTTTCTCTTCTTTAAGTCTCCCAACCATTGCGGGGGCGGGGGTGGTCTTGTTTCTAAGGCCTGATCTTGTGCAGCCCCTCTAGGGTTCTGTTTTTCATCCCTGGTATTTGGAGTCTCTTCGAACTCCTCTGTATTTTTTGGACCACCTGCATCATCCAATTTCATGGTATCATTATTTTCTACCTTGATTTCTATGTCCTTAGTAGAATTGGTAGAATAAATATTAATATGCTCAGGGCTCTCTCCCTCCCATTGTTGTTGTTGTCATTTTTCTTCTTTGACATCATCTGCCGAGACATCCTCCTCCATTGACTTATCCTCCGAAGGTGGCAAAGGTGTCCACACCAGATCTTGTAATATTACTGGGATCACCTAGCTGAATGTTGTGCCACCCTGGGTGGGAAGAGGCATCTAGAGCATGGAATTTGAGGTTATGGTTATTCTCGTAGGTCTGGTTCCCCCAGCCAAAGTCAACTGCTCATCCTGCACTTGCCTCTCCTCTTGCACTTCCTTCTCTCTGGCCTAGTTTTCTTGGGCATTAGAGATGTCCACCTATTTTGGCTCTTTCTCTTCTTCTACCCAGGCTTCCTTCATAATGGTAGCTTCTTTCTTTAGTATTTCACCTTCGGTGGGGATTATTACTTCATCTTGGGCGGTGATCTCTTCCACCACTCTCCCTATATCCCCTAGAAAATTCACAAGTTTGTCTATCCCAAATATATCATCAAAGTCATCATGCAAAGGGGAGGCCTTTGGGGGATTTTTTGGCTGATTTTCTGGCTCTAGGGACTCCGAGGAGACAATTTGTACTTTGGGGATGTCGGGCATCCCAAGCTCGTCTTCCACCCTTGGCTAAGGATTGTTTTTCCTTTTATTCTTCCTCCTGTTACCAATGGGGGCCCAACATCTAATATAGTTGTATGATCCTCCTCTGCTCTAGTCCTTATTACCTAGACCATTAGTTCTACAAGTGAAGGGGAGCTAGAAGGGAGGTCAGGCTCTGCTGTAATAACTAGAATGCCTATCCTGGTGCTTAATGCCTCCTTCATCTGGTGGGATCCTTCCAGTTGAAGCTGCAATTTTTTGGTGATGGGAATTGTGGATGGGACTTGGGGTGGTGTCCAAAATTTTCTCTTTCCTCTATCTGTGCTCTACATAGAGGTTCTAGCCCCAGAAGTTGATCTTGACAAACATGGGCCAACTCTTCATGTACTTTTCTGACACACCTTCTAGAAATATGCATGGCTATGTTCAATCACATTATAGGTGATATCTTCAATCACCAGGCCTTTTAGGGTGTCCCAGTCCACCAGAGAGAGAGTCATTTTATCTACTCCCTATTCTTTGTATTGTGGGTCTTCTATGGACCTGATGTCCAAAAATTCCTTGGGAAAATTTCAAAGCTTGAGGCGCTTCATCATGCCTTGTGTCATCCAGAAAAAATGCTAGTTCTGGACTTCAAAATCATCATGGTAGTCTTCCCAAAAATCTTCCATGTGAAGCTTGTGAGGGTCTGCTACCTAGGGACGTGTCGTTGCTATCTTGTCCAGCGGATCAAAATTCTTATGCTCCAAATAAAATTCTACCAGCCCTAAACACTTAAGTTCACCATTGGCCTCCTTTTTCATTGCAAGGCTGCAATTATAGTTCTTGCAGGTTATTGGGAATGGAATGTTAGTAAACTTCTTCAATGCAAAGAAGGCATGCAACACCAGAAATTATTTGTAGTATTCTAAAAGAATTATCCTATCCCCACAATGTTTGGGTAATAGGTAGGGTTTCCCAAAGAAGCCGGTCATCCGAATATAAGTGTGTTGCTGAAATTGAATGTAGTAATGGCCATATGTATTGACCAGAGTCATTTATTCTTTTGATAGCCAGTATCCAGCATCCTGAGTGGGTGTAAGAATGTTGTAGTAAATGAAAGCATCATTTACTCTACAAAAGATGGGAAAATTGGCCTCCCATTGGATTTGTGGGAGATAATCCCACGCATCATTCTGGCCTTTTCTAGTCCTAAGCTTGCCAACCCTGAGTAATCCCTAGGTGATGGGGAATTATTGCACTAGTGCACACAAGATATAAGAATTCATGTAAAATTTGAGGGACCGACCGACCCTGATGAGCTGGGCATCCACCTGATTGGCGATGATTGTTGCCCAATTGAAAGTCTGGCTGCCGGAGGCGATGCCAAACAAGAAGTAATACATCCATGCTGAGAATTCCTGGGTATGGTGCTCTCTAAAGAATCTGCATCATGTAGTGTTCCCCATCTATATAATCTCTTTGAATTCTATCCATGGGATTTCCAGCTTCATCTTTCTGAAATCCTTTCTAGGAGTCCTAAGCGAGTTGGTGTTGAGGTATTTCTGGGCCGCTTGAGAGAGTTTCTCAAATTCATTTAGTGCCAGTTTCTGGGTGATAACTATGGCATTGGAAAACTAGGGGATTCCTAGCCCCAAAGAGAATGTTGTGGCATCCAGAGACACCATGGGTGTTGGATAACCTCTTTGAATAGGAGTGGAAATCATGATAGCCTAGATGACTGTATTGTAGTGTTTTTCTAGTGTGAGGATGAGCTCCTAAGCCTGCATCGAGCAGGGGAAGCAGGTGGCCTTAGGATTTTAGAGGCATCCACATTGATTGTCATCAGATCTCTGGCCTTGCACTATATGAACATTATCTTTACTAGGGCCTGCATTTCTTCCCATACTCTGACACCTATATTGATAACCAATTGAAGCTTGGAATCGACCTTCGATCCCAGAATAGCTTCTCCCTTTAAATAATTCATTGATAGTGGGATTTTTCTAAGGCTTTCTCGGCCCTTGTCTTAATAGTTTCCTTGGTTGAAGCAGTAGTGGGGAGTCCCACGATCCTAGGTGGAGAAGATGTTGATGCTTTATACATGATTAACGGTTGATTTTTGGCAGCCTATAAGACACAACGACCATTAGTATAAATAATATAATAAAATTCCTGATCCCGAAGATTTCACCACCACTTCGTATCTATCCTAAAAAGGGTGTTAGTTTGCATCAAACCTGGGAAAGATATATATAATGAAATGACTTAGAAATTTGATCTATGCCCGGGCTTCCATGGATTCTAGCTCATGTGATGAAACAGAATGAAGACCAAGGGGAAAATTGGGACCTAGAGTCTAGAAAAATGACCGTTATTGACATGACCGTGAATTAGCCATATAAGGCTGGCATGGGAGTGTCATGTGGTCATGCAGTAATGGGAGTAATGGAATTGACATTGACAACTATCCGAACATGTGAGAACATGAATACCACTTGGGCTGATTTTGAATGCTCACGTGTGGGATAATTAACCCACCATTAAGGTTGATCTATCGGGAGAGAGAAAACCTCCATGGCTTGAATAGGCAAGGTGCTAAGTTTGAACCAGGGAGACACCTCTTAGGCAAGCTCCAAATTTGGGGCTTTTGACGTGTGGAGCACGATGATCTTGCCACCAAATAGGAAGGAAGGATATACAAGGATATACACAAAACTACAGAGGGTCGAAGCACAACAAGGGTCGAAGCACAACTAGCAGGCTGACCAAACAAAACCTATTTACAAGAAATTTACAAAATGCATAGGGTATATACAAGAATTTACACTAATTTTACATCTGCACAGAGGGCGGACAACCCTCGAGCAGAGCCATCCCACCAACAAGAGGCAAAAACAAGAGCATAACAAAAAACCAAAAACCAGAAACCAGAAAACAAAAATGGAAACAAGGACAAAGCCACAAGAAAAAACAAACCCCCCAAAAAATGAAGCAGATTCAGAAAGAACGAGGAAAGAACCAGAAGGGCCTACCTTAAAATGGGGAGAGGGTAGGAGAACAAGCATGGGAGGCACTCTGCAACTGACCAGTCTCAAATGACCATGAATGCACAACTGTTAATCCTTGTTGAAACACTACCAAGCACTAAGAGAAATTCACAATTAATCAATGTTTAATCACCTTAATCACTCTGGGTAATTTCTCTAGATAACTTGTTCATGGTAAATGTTATAATGATAGGTGAAATCTATTTATACCCTTAGAGTAAAAATCCCGCTCTTTCCTTCTGAAAATCCCAAAAAAAGGCAAACCTCTGGACTTTGGGCCCAGGGATTCTATGCAACCACACCCTCTAGCAAAAGAGGAAATGGTGATAGAGAATCCCAGAGTCTAGAATCCGGCTAGAACAAAGAAGAAAAACAATTTGGGACTGATCCCTAGAGGAAGGAGGAACAAAATCAAAGAAAATGACCCTTGTGGAAGAAGAGGCCCAAGAAAGACAAAAATAAAAAGAAACAAGGAAAAAGCAAAAAAGGGGGACCCAAAATTTTTCCTACAAAATGTAGGGATGGGTATGCATGGCATAAAAAAACCCTAAAGACTTAGTGAAGATGAAGACCTAGACTTGAAGACCTAAGACCTGACAGACAACTAGCTAACAAAAAATATACAATAAGGAAATGCATGGGACCCCTACTCCATACTTCTACCATGATTTATATTCAGCAAATGTACTCTTTGATTGATGTGAAATATGAAATATGAAAGGACACTTGTATACTACATTCAGTTTGAATGCACAATATAATGATCAGTTCTGAATTTGAATGTGTGAATCTGATGAATACTCAGAGTACAATGAAATATGATAATATGAATGTAATAGCAATGTATGCATCTTTATTGGATGAAAAATAATATTGAATGGGTGTACCTTTATGCAATCTTTCTGATGTTTATAGTTGTAATGCTGCATGTGAACTTTTATCTTCTGAATTTAAAAATTTATGTAACTTAAGACAACAATTACAAAATCCATAATTCAATGTAAAACAATTATCAATTTACCAATTTAGTGTGCAACCAAAATGATAAAAAAATTTGGCGACCTCCTAGGGTTGTTTTCCTGCTGAACAAAAATTAGACCAGTTGCCTTTTGCTTATCCATTGGGCTAGAGTCTTCAAATTTATGAATAACTGAACTTCTCAAACTGAAAACAAAGTGCAAACTGAAAAATGGAACTAAACTGAAACATGTGCTGACCAACACTTAGAGAAAGAAAAACTATCAATGAACAACACCCCATGATTCATCATTGTTGTCTAAACCTATGCTTATGATGTGATACAATGGAATTTATCCATGTATCATATGATGGACATAATTTAGATGATGATGATGCTGTCCAGAAATAGAAACAAACTAAACTCAAAGGCAAAATGAGCTTGACCAGTAACCTCGGTTGCATGGTATAGGTGTGAGCATGATGCGTATGATATGGGAAAGCAGAAATTATCCATGTCTCATGTGATGGGTATGATGTTCATACACATATCATGTGATTGATCTTGATGTTTCAATTCATTCTAACATTCAAAACTGCAAAGAAAACTATCTGAAAAACAACTTCTCTTTACACCATGGTTACATTATTGAGGTATTCATCATTTATAACTAGGAACCCCAGTGGGTTCTTGATTATGCATGGTGTGTATCTTCTTGATTTGACCATTATCATTATGTGAATAGAAGTACTAACTATAATTAACTGAAATAAACTAACTATATGCAAAGCACTTATTCACACCAACTAACCTCAAAATCAATGCTTGAGGTGGATCCCATTAACTGGGATTGGAAACTCTTCTCCTTCCATATTTGAGAGATAAAAAGAATTATGGGCCTTGCATCCTATAATAAAAAAATGGACCATCCCAAATGACATCTAATTTTGAATGCTTATCAAGTCTACTTTTCATCTCATCCCATTTCATAACTAAATCACGGATGCAAAGTGGGAAACTGGAAGCTTGGAAAAGGTCTCTCAATAGGGAAAGGTACCCTAGGTTGTTGTCTTTGTGATGGTCACAAGGCTTCACACTTATCAAAAGTGTGATGGAAGGACTTGATTAAGGTTATCACAACCCTAAAACCCCAATGGTAACCTAATCTCTAGGTTTATCAATCCTTCAATACCAACTATCTAGATTGGTCTCACAAGCCAATGACCCTCAATCACAAGAATACCCCCAAAATGACATGTAGGACCAGGGGTGACCTATTATTTTAGATTTGGTCTATTTAGGTCCCTAATTCTTAGTTCCAATTGTTATTTCACTGAAAGGCAACCCATACCCCATAGTTGCTTCACAAACCTAGGCTTTTGCTTGTAGCCTTTTTCAGAGGGAAATTTGATCTCATATGAGATTTCTCCACACAACCATATGAAAAAATTAGGGTTTTAGATACCCTTTATGGCCAAAGGCTTTGGACTTAATCCTTGGAACTTGGAATTGAAAATAAGATAGAATGGTGAGCCAAATTGCTCTACTAATTAGCCCTAATTAGGCCTCCAATTACACTACAAGTACCCTTTAGATACATCCAATGACCAAAATGACTATTGGATCATATGAGGGGTTGCACAAATGTCTCCTCCTCTGACTTAGAGCCTCTGATCAATCCCAAGACAAAAGTTATGACTGTTGTCCTAAATCAGGATTGGTGCATACATGTGCATATACACCTAGGGAATCAATTCTCTCCCACTTCCCTGCAACTTGAGAACCCTATCTTGCAGAATATCAAAGAGAATCCTAAGAAAATTCTTTCCACTAAGGGCCATTAGATTCCCATGGTGGAAAGTGGAAATATACTTGATTCTTCTTGAAACCCTGAATTAGGGCCTACAATTCAAACGACGACTTTGTAAATTTAATATCTAATAACCTAGAATCGATCAAGGAATGAAACCAAATCCAAAAGGAAGAAGTTTCAAAACCCTATCTTCTTGTGTCAGATTCAGATGCTTCTCTAGTTGTACATGTCTGTACTCAATGACTATTTCCTTCAGAATGCAAGAAAATAGTTTATTTTTATTTATTTCAAATAACAAATTACATGATCAGCCTACCACCCACCTGAAAGGGATATTGTAGGAAATCCCAATGGTTACATGACAATTTTGAACCAAATTGACTGCTTGGGAGTTGGTTTTTGAAAATTTGTTAAGTTTGCTCAAAAGTTGCATGACAACTTTTGAGCAACTTTTACACTTTTTGCATTTTTGCAACTTTAGTGACCAAATTTGGTCAAGATGTTATTGAGATGATCCCTAGTGGATCCAAAACACTAAAACTCAAAAAAAACCTAATTGTAGGGTTTGGGATCATAATTGACTCATAGTGACCCAAGGGCTTATATTGTGCCAATCTTGGGGTATGGTCTTTCATGGTGACCCAATGACTAACCCTAGTGTGTTTATGTTTGTAAAGGCCTCTTAGGACCTTGAATGAACCCATAGGATCCATAGGAGCATGTGGTTTATTTTGGGTGCTCCTACACCATACTCCCCATGAGATGAGAACACAAGTTCCCACTTGAGGATAGTTGAGAAACAGTGGTGCGATGTTGTTTGATCTGGTCTTCAGACATCTAGGTAGCATCTATGGCAGGAAGACCTTTCCATTTAACTAAGTACTACATGTACTTGTTCTTTCTTGTCTACTTCAAGACTTTGGTGTCCAAAATGGAGTCCAATTCTACTGGCTTTCTTGGTGGGAGATTGGTGACATAGTGTTCATCATTCAAAACTGTTTGTTGGCTTTGATCATTTGGTTGATTTGTTGTACCCTTATAGGGAGTGAGGTTTGCAACATTGAATACTGGAGAAATTTGCAAGGTGGGAGGAAGAGAGATCTCATATGCATTCTCACCCATTGTGTTAAGGATATTGCATGGTCCAAATTTTTTCATGTGAAGCTTGGAATATCTACTCTTAGGTAGTCTCTCTTTCCTCAAGAATTCCCATACCTTGTCTCCAACTTTGAAGTGGATTTCCCTTCTTCTTTTTGCATGTTCCTTGTATTTCAAAGTTGTTCTTTGTAGTGTTTCTTTCACCTCATGCTGCACCTTTGTTATAAGTTCTACTAGTTCTTGTCCTTGAGCACTGATTTTGAAATCAGATGGAAGTTCTACTAGATCCAATGGTCCTTTGAGGTGAGGTCCATATACTGCTTGGAAGGGGGTCTTACATGTGGACCTGTTCATAGAATCATTGAAAGCAAACTCTACTTGGGGCAAGAGCACATCCCAACTCTGAGCATACTTTTTGGTTAGGCATCTTAGGAGATTGTCTAAGGATTTGTTTACTACCTCAGTCTATCCATCCATTTGTGGATGATAGGTAGAGCTGTAGGCTAGATAAGTGTCAAGTTTCTTAAAAAGTGTCCTACAAAAGTGGCCTTGAAACTTCACATCCCTGTCAGATACAATTATCCGAGGTAAACCATGAATCCTAACTATCTCTTTAAAGAAAAGATGGGCAATATGAGAAGCATCATTTGTACTTTTACAAGGTACAAAGTGGACCATTTTACTAAATCTATCCACTATTAGAAAAACACTATCAAAACCTTTCTTTGTTCTAGGCAACCCCATGACAAAATCCATGGAGATTGACTCCCATGGTCTAGAGGGGATTGGTAAAGGTTTTTATAACCCTTGATTTGTTGACACACCTTTTTCTTGCTGACAAATGGTGCAAGTTTCAATGAAATTCTTGACATCATTGTTCATCCTTGGCCAAAAATAACTTCTTTTCATCATGTCTGTAGTCTTGTCGATGCCAAAGTGTCCTCCTAGTCCACCATAGTGCTTTTCTCTTATTATATTTGTCCTCATGGAACATTTGGGGATGCATAGTTGAGCTCCTTTGAATAGGAGTCTATTATGAATCAAATATTCAAAAAAATCTGTATGGTATCTTCCAACCATCAATGTACAAACTTGAAAAATCTCTACAAAATCAGGGTCATCATGGTATAGATGTTTAAGGGAATCAATTCCCACACTTTGGAGTTGGATCTCTTCAACCAAACCCACTCTTCTACTGAGTGCATCAGCAAATTTTTTTTCTACACCCTTCTTGTGTTTGATGTTGAAAGTGTATGCCTGCAACTATTCTACCCATTTGAGATGTCTGACAGAGAGTTTCTCTTATGAATTTAGAAAACTCAATGCATTATTGTCAGTGTATACTAAAAAATATTTGGGGATTAGGTAGTGTCTGCATTTCTTGAGGGCTTGGACCATGGCATAGAGTTCCAAGTCATAGGTTGAGTACTTCCTTTTAGCCTCATTTAATGTCTCTGAGAAGAAGGCAACTAGTTTACCTTCTTGGCTGAGGACTGCACCTATTGCCAAGTTACTTGCATTTGTCTCCACTGTGAAGACCTTGTTGAAATCAGGGAAAGTCAAGATAGGATACTGAGAGACTCTATTATTCAAGTATTGAAATGCATCATTGGCTTCTTTTTTACAAGAAAACTTGTTCTTTCTACCTCCTTTAATGGTTTCAAGTATTGGTGAACACACATGACTAAAGTTTTTAATAAACTTCCTATAGAAGGTGGCCAATCCATGGAAACTTCTTACATCACCTTGGTTCTTGGGTGGAGGCCAATTAACTATGGCTGAAACCTTCTCTGGATCCATTTTGAGGGTTCCCTGTGAGATCACAAATCCAAGGAACACAAGTTCCTTCTTTATAAACATGCACTTTTCCAAGTTGATCACCAACTTGTGCTGATGAAGTCTTCTTAGGACCTGTTCTACATGATTAAGATGTTCTTCTTTGCTATGACTGAATATCAGTATGTCATCAAGATAAATAACAATAAATTTACCAATGAAATCAATGAATATCTCATTCATAAGACTCATAAAAGTACTAGGGGCATTGCTTAGCCCAAAGGGAATTACTAACCATTCAAACAAACCTTCAGTGGTCTTAAATTCTATTTTCCATTCATCTCCTAGTTTGATTATGATCTAATGGTAGCCAGACTTCAAGTCTATCTTGGTGAAGTAGAAAGCACCTCCTAGTTGATCCAATAGATCCTCAATTATTGGTATGGGGAATCTATATCTTATAGTGATCTTGTTTAGGGCCCTACTCTTAGTACACAACCTCCACTTTCCATCCTTTTTGGGTGCCAAAACTAATGGAACTAGACATGGACTGAGACTTTTTTGAATGAGTCCTTTTTCTAGCAGTTCATTTACTTGTTTTTCAATCTCAGCATGTTTTAATGGTGTCATCTTGTATGGTGCCTTGTTAGGCAGGGATGAACCAGGTATTAGGTCAATTTGGTGACTGATATCTCTCAACGGAGGGAGGGTTGTGGGCAGGTCACTAACAATGACATCTCTATATTTTATAAGAAAATCCTTGGCTTCATTTAGTATATGATCATCCTTATCAGATCTAAGATTACCCTTAGATTTGGATATTAATACATATGTTTCATTTTTAGATTCTTTCAACACTTTTAACATTTGTTTCTCCCCCATGGCTATGACAGTTGGTTCTTTCTCAATCTTGTTATCTGGTAGGGGCTTCATGGTGAATAATTTCCCATCCTTGGTGATAGAGTAGGTATTTTTCCTATAGTGGTGTGTGGAATCAACATCATATTGCCAAGGTCTTCCTAAAAGAATGTGGGAGGCATCCATCTCCACAACATCACAAAGAAATCTGTCTTTAAAATCAGAGATTGAAAACTCTATCCATGCTTGTTCAATGACTAAAGTTTGCTGACCCTTTGTTAACCAAGATACATGGTAAGGAGAAGGATGAGGTTTCTTAGGGAGGTTTAACTTTTGTACCATTTCACAAGAAACAAGATTTTCAGTTGAGCTAGAATCAATAAGTAATTGACATACCTTTCCATTGCATTTGATCTTTGTTTGGAAGAGATTATTTCTTTGTGGAGGTTCTTGGCTTTGTGGCACTTGGAGAAAAACTTGCCTCATCATTAAGCATTTTCCTTCCTCTGGTTCTAAGTCCATTTGATTTGAATTGTCTTCTTGCTTGTCCTCTTGGATGAGTTGTGCTCTCCTTTCTCCATGATTTTTATTGTTCCTCTTTTCAAGGCACTTATCTGCATGATGTCCCAATTGGTTGCAATATTAGTACCTCAGTGGTCCATTTCCTCTACCACTATTTGTTCTTCCCCAATTGAAAGGTCTTCTCCCTCTATATTTACCTCTGGAGTTTGTATCAATGTTCTCTTTGTTTCCTTGGTTAGGGGTCCTGCTGCCATTACCACTGTATTGTCCTCTATTCCAAGAGGTTCCTCTTCCTTTGAAATTCTTCCCACTGTCATTAGTCTTTCCCTTTCCAAACTCCTACTTTATTTTCCACTTTTCCACTACCTTGAGTGTCATTTCATAGCACTTGTTCACTGAGGTAGGGCAATGTAGGCTGAGTTCCTCTCGAATGGATACTTCAAGCCCATTCATATACCTTGCCAAATTTTGTTCTTCATCTTCTGCTACATTTGTCTTCATGAATAATTTTAGGAACTCCTCGGTGTATGAAGCCACATCCATGTCCTTTTTCTTTAGTCTTTTCTTCTTTCTATGGAGTTGTAGCCCATAGTCTTTAGGCACATAGGTCTCCTTGACCAGTGCAATCATCCTATTCCATGAAGAGATCATGTTCTTCCCATTCTTCACCCTCTCTAATTTGGATGAAGTTCCACCAAGTTAGGGCTGCTCCCTTCAGCTTGGATCTTGCTATTTTTACCCTCTGCTTCTCAGGGATGTCCTCACACTCAAAAAAAAATTGTTAGGGCCTCTATCCAATCTAAGGCCAAGTCTACATTCATCTTTTCATTAAAAGTTGGAAAATCCAACTTCTCATCCATGGTTCTTCTCCCCATAGAATTCAAAGCATCTATGAAAGGTCTCTGGTGTGAGGGAATATTCACATCCTGATCAGGGTTGTCACTCTCTGAATCACTCCCTTCTTCACCACCAAAAGTGTCTCCCTTGCTCCTCTCTAACTTGTTTTCCAACTCTTGGATTCTTCTTGTCAATGCTACATTTTCTGCCCTTTGTTCTCTTACCATCTTTTCTAACTCAATGTTTGTGACCCTTGAGGGAATATCCTCATCCTTAGGAGTAGACATAGCTCTAATACCACTTGATGCAAAGGTGGGAAACTAGAAGCTTGGAAAAGGTCTCTCAATAGGGCAAGGTGCCCTAGGTTGTTGTCTTTGTGATGGTCGCAAGGCTTCACACTTATCAAAAGTGTGATGGAAGGACTCTATTAAGGCTCTCACAACCCTAAAACCTCAAGGGTAACCTAATCTCTAGGTTTATCAATCATTCAATACCAACTATCTAGGTTGGTCTCATAAGCCAATGACCCTCAATCACAAGAATACCCCCAAAATGACATGTAGGACCAGGGGTGACCTATTCTTGTAGATTTGGTCTATTTAGGTCCCTACTTCTTAGTTCCAATGGTTCTTTCACTCAAAGGAAACCCATACCCCATAGTTGCTTCACAAACCTAGGCTTTTCCTTGTAGCCTTTTTCAGAGGGAACTTTGATCTCATCTGAGATTCCTCTACAAAACCATATGAAAAAATCATGGTTTTAGATACCCTTTATGGCCAAAGGCTTTGGGCTTAAGCCTTGGAACTTGGAATTGAAAAGAAGATAGAATGGTCAGCCAAATTACTCTACCAATTAGCCCTAATTAGGCCTCCAATTATACTACAAGTACCCTTTAGATACATACAATGCCCAAAATGACTATTGGATCATGTGAGGGGTTACACAAATGTCTCCTCCTCCAACTTAGAGCCTCTGATCAATCCCAAGATAAAAGTTATGACTGTTGTCGTAAATCAAGATTGGTGCATACATGTGCATATACACCTAGGGCATCAATTCTTTCCCACTCCCTACAACTTGAGAACCCTATCTTGTAGAATATCAAATAGCATCCTAAGAACATGCTTTCCACCAAGGGCCATTAGATTCCGATTGTGGAAAGTTGAAATACACTTGATTCTTCTCGAAACCCTAAATTAGGGCCTACAATTCAGGCAGCGACTTTGTAAATTCAATATCTAATAACGTATAATCGATCAAAGAATGAAAAAAAGCCAAAAGGAAGAAGATTCAAATCCCTATCTTCCTGTGTCAGATTCACATGCTTCTCTAGCCATACCTATCTGTACTTGATGACTGTTTCCTTCAAAATGCAAGAAAATAGTTTATTTTTATTGATTTCAAATAACAAATTACATGATCAGCCTACCACCCACTTGAAAGGGCTATTGTAGGCACTCACAATGGTTACATGATAATTTTGAATTGACTTGACCATTTGGGAGTTGGCTTTTGAAAATTTGTTAAGTTTGCTCAAAAGTTGCTTGACAACTTTTGAGCAACTTTTACACTTTTTGCATTTTTGCAACTTTAGTGACCAAATTTGGTCAAGATGTTATTGAGATGATCCCTAGTGGATCCAAAACAATAACACTAAAAAAAAAACTAATTGTAGGGTTTGGGATCATAATTGACTCATAGTGACCCAAGGGCTTATATTATGCCAATCTTGGGGCATGGTCTTACATGGTGACCCAATGACTAACCCTAGTGTATTTATGTTTGTAAAGGCCTCTTAGGACCTTGAATAAACCCCTAGGGTCCATAGGAGTATGTGGTTTAGTTTGGGTGCTCCTGCACCAATCACCTTCTTGAAAGACTCTTGCTGTATGCACCCTAAAATGGTCGCCTAGACTTTGGGCCCCATTTATTATTTTATCATTTATCAAATTTCTGAATCAATGCTTTGGAATATTTTCAATTCAAATCAATTTCCTTGATCAAATTGTAATT
>MU225819.1:445620-459104 GCA_018584345.1 Thuja plicata | reverse complement strand
CAAAATTAATTAAATAATTAATTTTATTTAATTAAATATCTTTAATTGATTAATTACCATTAATTGATTAATTAAACTCAATTTTCTATAGTTTAAATTCAAATATTTAAACTTACTAATTAAATTCATCCAATTAAATTAATTTCAATTAAATTAATTTAATTTCATCAAATAAAGCAATTCTTAATAAAAAAGAATTCAATTATCTCACATGTTGAAAACAATTATTAAATAAATGAATTAAATACTCATTTATCTTCAAAGAGATAACTCCAATTAGATCACATGGGTTACTCCACCCATCTCTCCAGTCCACATGGGTAACTTCACCCACCTCTTCAGTTCAAAAAGGTAACTCATAATTACCTCTTCAGTTAACCAAACTCTATCTCCTCTTTACCAAATGAAGAGGTGGAGTTTACTGAGGACCTCTTCTATTCCTTTTGATCTCAACCATTCATCTACCCATCTCTGGGATTGATCTCAATCATTCATATCATCACCAATTCCTATATATTAAACCCTTCATAACCATTTGAACGGTCTAGGATTTCAAGCTCTCATGCACCATTACTCCGTCAGTTTGGTTCTAGCATTCAAGCCATCTTGAGACCACACACACACATTTCAATTATCAAATTCTCGACGCTTCTAAAGTCATAGATGCTGCCCCGCCAATACTGAGCATCAAGAACATCATTTCAGAAGGAGTAGAGAGAAACAATAGAAGCTTCAAGCATCACGGGGTTTGCAATCATTTGTCTTCCTTTCTCTTGCTTGTATATTTTATTGATCACATTTCTAGTATTCATTTAGTAGTCATTATATACTTGATTTGCATTCATTTGTGAAACCTTTTGCTACTAACCCTCACCTTTGGAAAGCTTAGGGAATTGAAAAGAGAGGCGTACATTTTGGTGAACCCGACGTGAACAAACAGCCCAAATATCTCTTGCATACGAAGAAATGGATTGATAAACCATGGCCGTACGGTCCTAAATTTAAAAATCCCACTTTTCTTCGACATTTATATTATTTCACAGTTGCTGGCATTTTATCGCAATCGTCTATACTATGCCACAATCGACTGGTTTAATACCGTAATTGATTGCAGGCTTTCGCAGTTATTCTATCCATTTCTTGTCTTCTTTCTTCTGGTATTTTTCCACAATCGCCCAATCCATGCCGTAATCACAAGAATTTTGCCGCATTTTCCCGATCCGTGCCACAATCGACAAAATTTTTCCATAGTTGCCCGATCCGTGCCGCAATCGATAGCATTTTGCCACAGTTGCCGGTGCTTTTCTGCAATTGACAGAAAATTACCGCAATTGACATAAATTTACCGCAGTTGCAAGAACATTACCGCAATTGCAGGAAATATTGCAACATCAGATCCAAATCTTCTGCCCATCTGTTTCTAAATTGACATTCTTTTCAATTTTTGTGCAGGATTGGATCAAAGTCATCAAGGACAAAGAAGGGTAAGTTTGGTAAGCATCCTTCATTATTTCAAAGTTTCTTATATCCTTATTTTACAAATTAATCCTTTTTGGTACTAACCTATTTAAACAACACAAAACTAAAAGGAATTCATTTGTCGATTTGGGATTAAAAAGAACAGTGCTTGCAAAACATATCACACCTCATATTTTGGATTTGGGCTTAAAATTGAGGTGGGGATTAAAAATAAACAAAGGCAAAGAATCTCTCAATTTGGTGCATTAAAATTAAACAAGCAATCAACACCTACTTTTGGGCTTAAAATTGAACATTTGTGCTTGTATGGTGGTGTAGCTTAGTTCACATTTCAAAATTTGGAGCTTAATCGATTTACCTTGTTTCTTGAGTTTTGGGTGCACTTGCACAAACTGTTAGATTACAAACCTTTATACTTTTTTAGAAAGGCCTGTCCAGGGAATGCGCTTCTTCCTCAGAGAACGACCTTAAACTGGTAATCCTTCCAATCGGTATATAAACAAGGTGCAAACCAAAGTTCTATCTTATCTAGCCAAGCGTGATCAACTACGCTCTTAAGTGAGTCACGCATGTACAAACCAATTGGAGAGACACCATGAACCCTTACTATAACCTTGTTAAAAAGAGGCCAACCCATTTTACCTCAGAATAGATACCTTATTATAGTGCAAGGGGTCGCAGAATTTTCTCCCAAGATTCCCAACATATGTGTCCCATGGTATTTTTGTAGTGAAAGAGATCTTCACTCCATGACAAAAAATACCTGGAAAAAAAATAAAAATGGGCACCTATGTCATGGACCTTCATGTCCTAGTAGCATGACAATTGTTGTCTGAGCTAACATACATTCAAGCATTGGGCCTATAACATTGTATTTTGAAGCCATTGACCTAGATTAATCTGACTGTTCATTTTTGAGACCTCGTGATAACCTTGCAACTTGAAAAAGTTGTAGAACATACATAGTTTCAGTCTTCATTCTTCAAAACATAGTGTCTATTGTGCTTGTTCCTTTGATCAGTTTCTAAAAATGAAAAACAAAACATCCAAACTGTCAAAATGAGTCAAACATGTTAAAGTCTAGGGTTGTCAACATCAACTGTCTTGCAAATCATAAGCATTGTTCCTGAAAATTCAAAAATATCAAGCAGTGATACTTATCCTCTAGTCTTTTTTTAGACTGATCCTCCTTTATCATAATTGCCCACATTATGTCATAATTAAAGGAATTTTTCCATAGTTGATTCATTTATTGCCGCAATCATCATGTTTATTACCGCAATTAGTGATAAACTACTACAATCAACCAGTTATTTTACCACAATCGATGAAATTGTACCGCAATTGACTAGATATACTACATTCCTATTTTGACCTAGAACCATGAAATAATTCTTCATTTGGTGTCCAAAACTAGTGTCTATCCCAAGAAAATGCAAAGAACATTGTGTGAATCTCTAAACATTAAAGATTACCCTTTCTCTGTAAAGCATGATTATTGTCAAAAACATTGTTAGTTCGAAAGTTCAGACTAGAAATGCCTTGATCTCATCATATCAAATATCATCATCTTTATCCAATTGACTTTGTCCAAGGAAAAGGTCATAAAATCTTATCTTTTTATCACCACTTTGAGATCAAGTTATATCAAAATCTGTCCTTAGAATTACCCTTGTCCAAAACATAACTCAGACTTTTCTTAGCACAGATCCTCTTCTTTGTTTTCTTTATATCACATGTTTTAGTTACAAAACCTAGACTGCACTATGTCTCAAACACCTCATGGAGGGCCTTACCTGATGAGTCATATATCAACTGTTTCCCCACTTGGGAAATAGAGCAAGAGAATGATCCCTTCATATCACTAGTTCTACTCTATTCAATGAACAACCCTGTGGGGCAACCTTTTTCCAAGATATCATAGAAGAAGAACTTGAAGATGTGGAACAAGATGCTTATTCCACAAAATTATTTGACACCGTTGTAGAGAGGAATCCTGAATGTTACTTGGCCATGTTAATAAAGAAGGGAGTCAAACTCCCCGCCAAATTCAGTGTATCAACTATATGGCCCAAAAATCCTCTCGCAGGTCAAAATACTACTCAGCTTCCTTAGATACTACTTGTTATGTCTCTAATCTTTCCACAATTGGTTTTACCCACATTGACATAGACTATATCCAATCAAACCAATGACCTGACCCAGGCTAGCACATCATCTACTCAAGGCATGACAGGCTCGCAACTAAGTGCACCCATGGTCACTAGTATGCCTCCACCTTTGGTCTCATGGCCAACACAATCAAGCTCTCATGCTATGCCTTCCATCCCACCAAACACCAATTGATCTGAAACTATGCCGCTGCTATAATCTATTCACACTAGTCTTGGGATCAACACATCATGCCCTTAGGGATTCATCTCTGCCAGAATGACTTATAGTCAAGGCCCGCCCAAAGCTACATCTCTGCCCATTCTGACACCAATCCAAACTTTGCAACAACAACCCCAGCTTCAGTTGCCTCAAATCCAACCCCTAAAATAGCAACCCCAACTTCAATTGCCTCAGTTTCAACCCCCACAATAGCAACCCCAGCTTCAGTTGCCTCAGTTCCAACCCTCGCAACAACAACCCCAGCTTCAGTTGCCTCAAATCCAAACCCCATAATAGCAACCCCAGCTTCAATTACTTCAAATCCAACCTCAACAACAACAACCCCAGTCTCAAACCCAACCTCAGTAGAAACAATACCTACCCCAACATTATCAACCCCAGTTTCAGTCACAATAGCAAAAACATCAAAATCCACCAAGGGCTACTCATGTCCTTCCAGTTACAAATCACTCGATGGGGAATCAATATCAAGTCCCTAGGATGAAATCCTATGTTCCTACTAAAATGACACAGAGGCATAGCCTCATACCCACCATGGCACAAAGGAATGTCCACACACATCAGCCTCAATATCAAACGGACATGCTAATGCAACAAATGCAAACCCAAATGATGGATATGCAAAATCAGGGGCACACTAAATCCTATACCACAAAGGATTTATACCCATACCCCTTTGACCATTCTCTTCACATGTCTCCATTCCCAAATCACTTCTCGGTACCAAAATTTGACAAGTATAGGGGCAGTACCAACCCTATTGAGCATATCTAAGAGTTTTTTGCTAGTTGCATCAAAGTCGCTCATGATGAGACATATCTAATGTGACTATTCCCACAAAGTTTGGCCAAACCAGAAATGGAATGGTTCTCACGTCTACCTCATGGCATTCAGTCTTGGGGAGAATTGGCTGAAAATTTCATAGCTCACTTCCATCATAACATCGAGCGCAAGGTCAGCATCAAGGACCTTTGCGACATTAAACAGAAAGATGGAGAGTCTTTTGTGAAATTCCTACAGAGATGGAGGAATACAGAAAATTGTATAACATATGATGTGCCCAAACAAGAATTAATAGTCATGTTTGTTGACAATCTAATCCCAGGCATGTCATTCACAATAGAGTTACAGTTAGCTCCAAACTTCACACAACTCATCGAAAGAGGAGTTCATTGTGAGAAGAACTTGGTCAAACAAGGAATCCTTGTAGATCCCACTCAAATGAACACAAAAAAGAATGCAACAGAAAAATCTAAGTGGTAGAACAAGAACAAAATTTTTACTAGCAATGGTGTCATTGATGTAAAGACAGTCAACTACGCGCAACCCAAGGTGTCACTGCAAGGCGCACCTATTGCAAACCAAAACCACTCAGGGCCCACTCAACAAGAATACACCCAAAACCAACCTCCCCCTACACAAGCAGTCAGTGTATCAAATAGTCAACAAAAAAATCAATGCAAATCATGGTTTCAATTCCAGCAAAGAGATTTCACACCATTAGGAGAGCTGATAGAATCAACTTTACGCAAGTTGATACAATCAAACACTATCACTCTCCTAGAAATCAGGGACTTTGAACAAGATGAAAACAAACCAAGGTGGTATAATGACAAAGATTTCTGTGAGTTTCATCGGGTCAAGGGGCACAAAACAGCCAACTACTACCATTTGAAACACACTATCCAAGATCTGATTGACACAGGGAACATCAATGTGATGAATACTCAAACCAAAGGCACAACAGATCACACCATTTTCAATGATACCTTTCATGATCACAACAAGGGAAAAGCCTCTAGGTCTGGTGGAAAAACCAATAAAGTCAACTATATATATGCCAACAGTGATAATTTCATAAATTGCCTAAATCCTTCAGATAACCATGTGGCTACAATCACTATCAAAGACCAAGGTAACAACTGTGCTATAACAACGCATCATGCTAGAGTCATCTTGCAAGGAGTACCATACTCAACTACTACATCAATCAATCCTATAGCAAACTCAGATCCACAAACAAGCATAGTGGACCAACTAAAGCGCACACCTTCCCAGATCTCCATGTTTGACCTATTGCACATATCTCCATAGCATAAACTAGCACTTGACCAAGCACTTTAGAATGCAACTGTCCCAAGGGAAATAACACCCGAGAGCTTCCAAACAATCGTCAACCATATAGTAGCTAACAAGCATGCCACATTCATAGACCGTGATGTACCACCGCATAAACCCCTACATAATGATCCTCTACACTTACTTGTCCAAATCCACAAGAGCGCTGTCTGTAGGGTCCTTGTTGATGGTGGAGCTAGGTTAAACATTTGTACTCTAAAATTAATCAAGAAACTGGGTTATTTAGAATCAAGCATTGATGTCACAAGGAGGATAAATATCAGAGCTTATGATGAAGAGGAAAGGTCCTCTAAGGGTATTATCATTCTACCTATTCGCATTGGTCTGGTGGTAAAAAACACACTCTTCCAAATCTTAGACCTTGAGTTGGGATAAAACATGTTACTAGGGAGACCTTGGATACATGAAATGCAAGTTGTACCTTTGACATACCATCAATGCATCAAGTTCCCACACCAGGGAGAGGAGATCATCATATAGGGAGATCCCAATCCCTTCCAATATTGTAATGCGGTCCAAATCAGCACTGATAACTAGGTACCATCAAACCAAGATGCAAGCATCCCATCCTCTTCAGATTTGAATCTCAAGGATGTCACACGAACAATAGGAAAGATAGTCATTAAACAAGATACAAGCATTTCATCCTCTTCAGATTCAAATCTCAAAGATATCACACAGAAATAAGGCAAGATATCCATCACAGATAAGGGCTATGGTGAATACAGATATGAAGAGGCTTTTACCATCACACACATGCCTCAAAGCCCAAGAAATCAGGGCATGCCACAACCTGTTATTGTAATAGAAACTCCATAGCTTGTTCTATTCAGATTTCCACCCACAACCTTTGTCCAGTGGGGAGACATAGCGGAAGAAAATCCTTTTGAACAAGACATCAATACCTAGTTATACCAAGATTCCCCTAAGATAATCCGACCTCCATTACCTTTGTCGAACTATGGTAACAATTACACAATGATATAAAGATTTGGGTACAATGGTACAACTAGGCTGGGGGCAAGACAACAAGGCATATATGAATTTCCTCTCCCACCAACCCAGAGAAACACAAGAGGTTTGGGATATGGACAAAAAAGCACTAGTCCTATGATCCAAGACATTCAAGTCAATCATGAGAAAATAGCAGAGATGCACCGGGGGCACAACACAGAGCATGTCCTAATAAGAAACATATTAGCACAATTGTTTCCCATCAAAGAGGCAACCACAAAAACCCAAATAAACCTACACATATCAATCAATGATAACCAAGGAAGTGAGACATCAGACAAACATTCCATTGAGATAGAATCCCATGAGTATGAGTGGAGATCCCTCCACAATTCTGAACCGTCAATCCCTTATTTTTCCTCTCGAGCTGACATTATCATAAATCTAGCAGACCTCTTTGAACAAATGACCATTACCAAACAACCATGTATAGACAAACATGTCATCTATCAGACCTCAAGTGGTGCATCCTCATCACAGTCCAATTTTGTAGACACCATATTCGCGGTCCCTTTTAGTCAACTTGAGCCAAACAGTAGTGAAAGTGTCTGTCTTGTACACCCTGAGCTTATAGAGTGGGATCAACAAGGGCCTCCTGATCTAGATGTCTTTGAGAATGACAAGGTGATAGCTCATTTCATGGGACTAAGGAAAGGCATTCCATCAGGAGATCACAAGGTAGGATTCTCCATTAACCTAGACTGAGCAGCATACTTTGGGGAGGAAGCTCCTCTTTCCAGTCCACAAAAGGAAAAAGAGCAAAAGAATAAAAAGATAAAAGAAGACATATCTTCTAGTGAAAACCTCACTTAGGTGCTAGAAGATGGAAAGAGAGAACTCCTCCCCTTAACAGAGGAGAAATCAGCACTACTAGCCAAATAAATAGAGGAAATCAACTTGGGGAATGACAAGAACCCAAAGAATATCTACTTGGCAAAATCTCTCACCCCTGAGGAGAGAGAATAGTTCACTAGTTTCTTCAAAGAAATAATGATCAATTTCGCATGGTCTTACTCAGATATGCCAGGTTTAGATCTAGAGTTGGTGCTACACCATCTCCCATTGCTACCAAATGCCAAACCGGTCAAACAGAAGCTAAGAAAGATGCACCGTCACGTTGCATTACTAGTTAAGGTAGAACTAAAAAATCTCCTAGATGCTAAATTCATTAGACCTATACCATATGCAGATTGGATATCTAATCTGGTACCAGTTACAAAGCACAGTGGTCAAATACGGATTTGCACAGACTTCCAGGATCTCAATATAGCATGTCCCAAGGATGACTTTCCTTTACACAAACATCGATATGATAGTGGACCTGACTGCAGGGCATGAAATTCTATCACTTATGGATGGCTTCTTAGGTTACAACCAAATAAGGATAGCACCAGAGGACCAACACAAAACAACTTTCACATGTCCTTGGGGAACATATTGTTGGAATGTCATGCCATTTGGTGTAAAGAATGCTGGAGAAACATATCAGAGGGCAATGACAACCATATTTCATGATCTCATCCACAAGACAATGGAAGAATATGTGGATGACATACTAGCCAAATCAATACTCTAAAAGGATCATCTACAGGTTTTGGGACCCATATTTGATAGAATGCAGGAATTCAAAGTCTGGCTAAACCCAGAAAAGTGTGCATTTGGTGTCACAACAGGAAAATTACTAGGGTTCATAGTATCACATAGAGGAATTGAATTAGATCTAGAAAAGGTCAAAGAAATATTGGACATGCCTCCACCATCAAACCTGAGACAACTAAGAGGTTTACAAGGAAGGCTCCAATCGATCAGATGCTTCATAGCTCAACTGGAAAACAAGTGCCACCCATTCCAACATCTATTGCATAAAGACATCAAGTTCATATGGACAGAGCAATGTGAACAGGCATTTTAGATATTTAGAGACTACCTTCTTAAATATCCTATATTGGTACCACCAGTACAAGGTAGACCATTGCTTCTATATATCTCAGCGATACAATCAGTGTTAGGTGTCCTATTGGCACATCATGATGACGCAGGAAAAGAGAGGGATTTCTACTATCTAAGTAGGACTTTGGTTGGATATGAGATAAAATACACACCCATTGAGAATTCATGGCTGGCAGTTGTTTTCGCTTCCCAGAAGATCAGACACTACATGTTGAGTCACCAAATGAAATTGGTTGCACATATTGATCCTCTCAAGTAACTCCTGAGTAAAGTAGTGCTCACTGGATGACTAGCCAAGTGGGTAATGATCTTAAGCTATTTTTACATTGAGTATGTAAATAGAAAGGCCATCAAAGGAAAAGTAATCATAGATCAACTAGCAGAGGCACTGATTCAAGACCACTAGCCTATTGTTTCAGACTTTCCTGACGAATCTATCATGACACTACAACTGGAAATCGAGGTATGGTAACTTTATTTTGATGGATCGTGTACAAACCATGGTGCAAGAGTAGGGATAGTTCTTATCACCCTAGATCATGATATAATTCCAAAGTCTTTCAGACTTAACTTCCAATGCACCAATAATATAGCAGAATATGAAGCACTAGTAATCGGTTTAAAGATAGCCATTCAATGGAGAATCAAGAACCTGAAAGTCTTTGGCGATTTGCAATTGGTCATTAGTCAAATTAACAATGATTATATGACCAAAGATGAGAAGATCATACCTTATATAGCACAGATGGAAAGACTGCGCACAAAGTTTCATTACATTCTATTTGAGCAAGTCCCAAGAGCATAGAACAAAGCAGCAGATGCGATGGCTACCATAGCATCATTGATTGATATGCTAGGTAATGATACCAAATTCTAGTTTCTAGTGGAGAAACTCTTGGTGCCATCACATCAGGCATCTATCATAGAATCAGTGTGTGTCCTTGTTGGTCCTAAATCCCCACGGTATCAAGATGTCTATAGCTATCTCCAAAACAATGTCTTACCCCCAAACTTGTCTAGGAACTAGAGAAAAGCCCTCATCCACCAAGCCTCTAGGTATACCATCCTCTCAACTAATCTATATAGATGAAGTCTAGATTGAACATTACTATGATGTTTTACTTCCATGGAATCCTAGAAAGCTTTGTACAAGGTACATGAAGGAATATGTGGAACCCACGAAGGTGGCAACAGCTTAGCTAAGAAGATAATCCACATGGGATACTATTGGCCCACAATAGAGATAGATGCACACAAGAATATTCAAAGGTGTAGATAGTGTCAAGTTCATGGAGACCTCATCCATGCACCAGCCCAGGAACTAAATCCCATTACATCACCGTTACCATTCTCAATGTGGGGATTTGACCTAGTGGGAAAAATAACACCTTCTTCAGCAAACAGACACAAGTACATCATAACAGCAATGGAGTACTTCACCAAGTGGGTGGAAGAAATTCCCCTCACTTACATCACTGGAAAACAAATAGTGATTTTCATACTTAACCACATCATCTGTCGATACGGGATCCCCCAAACAATCCTGACAGATCATGGTACCCCTTTTTAGAACAAGGATGTTGAAGACCTATGTCAACAATTCTACATCAAACAAGGGTTCTCCTCATTTTACTACCCTCAAGGGAATGGCCAAACTGAAGCTACAAATAAAATGATCCTGAAAACCCTAAAGAAAATGGTGAACGAATCAGGGAGAGATTGGCATTTACAGCTTAGCCCCGCATTATGGGCATACATAACTAGTGTGAGAACACCTATAGGAGCCACTCCTTTCTCCTTAGTCTATGGATCAGAGGCAGTGTTACCCCTCAAAGTGAAAATTCCATCCCTCAGGATATCATTGAAGAACCTAGTTTCAGATGAGGACTATAGAGTCGCAAGGCTCATTGAACTAGAGCTACTAGATGAAAGAAGGCAGCATGCCTTCAACCACTTACAAGGCTATCAGAATCACCTTAGAAGGAACTATCATAAGAAGGTAAAGCCAAGAAAATTTGAGGTAGGAGACCTCATCCTCATGGAAAATCAGAAGAATCAAGTAGAGTGAATTAAACCTAGTAAGTTTGAGCCTAACAGGCTAGGACCTTTTGTTATTGTCAACTCTACTCAGAGTGGGGCATTCATACTAGCAACACTAGAAGGAGATAAGCTCCCCAACTACATCAAAAACATGCACCTAAAGAGGTTCTACCCTTAAAGGTGTCTATGGTTAAGGCATTTATCTACATATCCAGAAAATACCAAAAAAAAATAAAAATACAAAAGTTAACTTGGTGAAAACTTGGCAATTAGGCGCCCTGGCGACAACCAAAAAAAAAAAAAAAGAAAAAAAAGAAAAAAAAGTAAAGAGAAAACAAAATCACTCCCTCAGTGAAAACCTGGCAATCAGGTGCTATTGAGTAGGTACCTTGGTGAAAACCTAGCAAACAAGTGCCAAGTGTTAAAATCCAGCTTCACCATCAATGAGCTCCAAAAGCTTGAGCATATTTCAAATGGCAAGACTGACTATCCCAAGCAATATCCAATAGCATGACCCCTCTAAGCACCAAGCACTTACCCAATATGGTTAATACTGGTCCACCAGACTAGGGGGCGATTCCAAATGTCTGGAAAAATCCTAAAATTCAGAAAACTCATCAAAAATCCTAAAAAGATCAAAAATAAGAGAAAATCAATCTTCATCAAAAAAATTCAAAAAAATTACAAAATCCCAAAGTAATAAAACCAACTCGGTTACAAGAGAGCAAGGGGCAAGCACACCCAGTCAATCAAATGTCACAATCATGAGCTTTGCATATCAGCATTGAGCTCATCTGACACGGCCTTATCAATCTATCAATTCAATCAGCAAGCAACAGGAAACCAAGCCAAACTATCAATTGTCACAATCATGAGCTTTGCAAACAAGCATTGGACACATCTAACACAACTTGATCAACTGCCAACATGATCAAAGCAATCAAATCTATCAATCAAAACTGTAACAATCATGAGCTTTGCGAACAAGCATTGGGCCCATCTGACACAGCTTAATCAGTTGCCAACATGATCAAAGCAATCCAACCACTCAAGCCTATCCAAAGAGTTGATCCAATCAAGAGAATCCAACTGCATCGAGGAACCATACAAAAATGTTGACTAGGTCAGTCAAGTCGGCCAAATGTCAATCTATATTTCGGGGTTATGTTCTTATGCTACTCTAGGATCCAGCATGTGAGGAGAGTAGCTATGATAGATCATGACTTATTTTCTTTGATTGATGTCTATTGAATGTTCACTTTGATTTCAGGGCCATGATGATTTAGGATAAATGTGGTAGGTGCTGTCACTTATCTGGCAGCCACGCAGTTCCACGATCTGAGCTTAACCTTGGGAAAGAATTGGACATTCCTTCTCTTTTATTTTTGCTTGTTTTGTTTATAGAATCAAGAGCTCGCAACACTATTTAGATGGACTCTGAGTGCTTTGGAGTTCTATCTTGGTTTCTATGGTCTTTCCCTTTATGTTGCAAACAATAACTCATGATGCTATCCAGATGGACTCTAGGGGCGTAGGAGTTCTATCTTATTTTCTTGGCTTTCCCTTTCAGAAATCAAGAGCTCACAATGTTATCCAGATGGAATCTAGGTGCAAAGGAGTTCTATCTTGGTTTCTTTGTTTTAGATTACCTCAGAGGACAAGCGGTATCTAGGTGGTCAATATCTGGGTGCTTTTGGCTCTCTTTCTTTTCAAATAGGGAACATAGTTGAATCCAGATGGTCAATATTTGGGTGCACTATGGGTCTCTTTCTATTCAATCTCTCTACTCCTTCCGCTATCAAGAGATCATGGCGGTATCTAGGTGGTATGTGATCTGGATCATTTGACGCTCTTCTGGAATATTAGAAAAAAAAAAAAAAAAGATGGAATGATGACAAATATTGGAAACAGGGGCAGCGACTTGGGACATTCATCCTTTCTATCAGATCATATCTATCAAAAAAATAAAAAATTTCCTTTCTATCATTCCTTATCTATCAATCAATCCCAGAGATCACATTCCAAACTAACTTCCTTCTAATTAACACATGCATTACTCAGATATTTTGTGCATAGTAGATTACATTCATTTAATAAGTGCATCAGAAAAATCCAAAACATGTGCATAGTAGATCATATAATCAATGCATCCATCATCAATAACATCAT
The DNA here is from genome assembly GCA_018584345.1 of Thuja plicata. Classification (NCBI taxonomy): domain Eukaryota; kingdom Viridiplantae; phylum Streptophyta; class Pinopsida; order Cupressales; family Cupressaceae; genus Thuja; species Thuja plicata. Next base: position 445,919 of record MU225819.1, on the reverse strand, counting down.
AACTAACATAGGAATTCATTCATCATCATCATATAGTGATTCACTTTTTCAATAAATTCATACTCATCTGACACATTTTCTATGCTTAATTTGTTGAGGGGGCATATAGTCCACTTTCTATCACTAGGGCAAGTTGGGGCAGGATCAAATCAAATAATATTTGACACACTGTGACAAGTCACATTGCATCAAAGAGGGGCAAATGTAGACACCCTAAAATGGACAGGCTTGTGACTTTACATTAAAAACACTAATTTTCATCTATTAATTAATGGTTTTTTAATCATTAATTAATCATC
>MU225819.1:408622-445315 GCA_018584345.1 Thuja plicata | reverse complement strand
TCTCTCCAGTCCACATGGGTAGCTTCACCCACCTCTTCAGTTCAAAAAGGTAACTCATAATTAGCTCTTCAGTTAACCAAACTCTATCTCCTCTTTACCAAATGAAGAGGTGGAGTTTACTGAGGACGTCTTCTATTTATTTTGATCTCAACCGTTCATCTCCCCATCTCTGGGATTGATCTCAACCATTCATATCATCACCAATTCCTATATAATAAACCCTTCATAACCATTTGAAGGGTCTAGGATTTCAAGCTCTTGTGCGCCATTACTCAGTCAGTTTGGTTCTAACATTCAAGGCAACTTACGACCACACACACACATTTCAATTATCAAATTCTCAACGCTTCTCAAGTCATAGACGCTGCCCTGCCAATACTGAGCATCAAGAATAAAATTTTGGAAGGAGTAGAGAGAAACAATAGAAGCTTCAAGCATCATGGGGTTTGCATTTATTTGTCTTCCTTTCTCTTGCTTGTACATTTTATTGATCATGTTTCTAGTATTCATTTAGTAGTCATTATATACTTGATTTGCATTCATTTGTGAAACCTTTTGCTACTAACCCTCGCCTTTGGAAAGCTTAGGGAATCGAAAAGAGAGCCGTACAGTTGGTTAGATTCAAAAACTTGCCAACAATCAGCATTGTTTGAGACATCAGGTCTAATAATTACTTTAACATAATTTAGCCCCTTACTATTGCTGATTTCTGTTGGAATATCATACTGAGATCCAATAGTAGCAAGCCTATCAGCATGTTTGTTCTGATTTCTAGGAATATTTTGCAGATTAAAAGCTTCAAAACCTGCAATAAAATCCCATACAACATGCTTGTAATTTTTTAATAAATCATTCTTAGTTGCATGAACATTCCTAACTTGATTCACAATCAATTCTGAATCACCATAAACTTGCAAATAGATAACATCTCTTTTAAGGGACCACTTCAATCTATTTATGAGGGCTTCATATTCAACAACATTGTTTGTACAACTAAAAGTGAATCTAAAAGAACCATAATACCTTTCCTTTGCTGGTGAAACCAGCATACAACCTCTTCCTACACCTATTTTTCTGCGTGAACCATCAAAAAATAGCTTCCAAATAGCATTAGATTACTGTCCCGGATCTACATCTGCACCTTTTACCACAATTGGAAGAAAATTAGAGATCTCATGAATTACATAGTTACCCAAACTTGGCTCGTCAATTTGTTCCTCTAAAATTATTACATTTTTAATTGCCCAATCATCTAACAACATATAAGGAAACTTACTATTAGCATTTTAACTTCAAAAACATTAGATACTTCCTCTTGATCAAATAATACAATTGCTGATTCATTTTTAGCACTAGCCACATAATGTTCAACACATAATTTTGTAATTGGTTCATATGGTATAGTAACTTTTGTAGCGTACCTTGTGGAGAAAAGCATGTGAGGCTAGTCTACTGATAGATAACCTCTTATCTTAGCAGTAAATTCTCTTGGTAATCATATAGAGAAGTTAGGTGGTAAATCAATAATGTATACATCCATAGGAACTGAAAAACTAGGACAAGCATGCAATGTTAAATCAAGATTCCTTATAACTCCTATAGTTGCCAATGCTGTCCCATCTAATTGAACTACCCCTCTTTCAAGTGGCTCATATTTGAGGCCTAGCTGGTCTATAATTTTCTTTGGCATAACTGAGCTAGTAGCACCAGAATCAATCATGCAATTATTGACTAAGTACTATCCTATGATGACAGTGACATAAAATTGAGGAGGCTTAATCAATTTAGCTGATTGTTGGGATGTACTTGCAGCAACTAAAACCTTAGGGGTTTGTTGAGACAAAACTTCATTATATAGTGTAAGTGCTTGTAATGCCTCTTTTAACATGTCCTTTTGGCCTGGAAGAGCCAAAACATCCCACATGGACAAAGGAACATTTGTCTTCTTCAAATGATCAATAATATTGACATTTGGAATACTAACCTTTTGGTGTTGTTTTAAAATAGTAGGCTCATTTTTTATCTAAATTGACTGTTTTGCTCCTTTTTGAGCTTGCACATGTTGCTTTATTTGTTTTTGTATTTTAACAGTATGCTATTGTACTTTATCATTTTGTTGTTGATCATTTCCAGTCTTCACTTTTTACCTTGTTCCTACTGCTATAGGTCCCCATACTTGATTGGGGGTCAAAATTTGTTGCTAAAACAACATCATCATCACTAAAATTTACCAAAGACACATCAGGATTACCTTGTGTTTATGATTGATCATATTGTAGTTCTATTTGGCTATTAACTGACTGTCCCTTCAGAAAATCTTGTCTTTTAGCTTCAAGCGCATGTGGACAATCTAGCCAAAAATTCCCATCATTGCATGTGTTACACCATTCCGCTTCTTGCACATAATTATTTTGAGGCATTACTATTAACTCCTTGGAAGTACTTTGAGTTTCATAATTGTATGCTTGAACCACTCTTTGATTGTAACTTCTTTGCTATCCTTGAGCTTTCCTTGGCTGGTTTGAACTGGAAGCTTGATTCAATGGCCTATTCTACTGGTAAGAATCTTGTGGAGGCCTGTTGTATTGGCCTTGCTACCTCTTCAGGTTTGTTATCTCATTGCCATGATTCTGCAAGGTTTTTAAAATGTTGTCACTTGTATCTTTTAACACCCTAATAGGAGTTGTAGTAGCATATTCCTCCGCTGCAACCTGCATATTTAATGCTGGTAATAGTGGAATAACAACAATAGGTGGTACGGTAATTAGTACAACTAGTTGTATTTCTGCACAATAAAGCATTAGAGGCCTTAGAGGTAATTTTTTTATCTTGTATCAAGTTGTTCTAAGCTCTAAACAACAATATCATAAGCATTAGATAAGGTATTACCTCCCTTAGACTGTATCATAAGCATAATATCACTATTAAATGCTTTCAAATAGATCAAAAATGCATATTCATTAGATGGTTTAACAGATCTTGGAATTCTATCCCAAGTTCGTTGAAAATGAAAATTGAAATCAGAAATATGCTCATTGATATTTCTCTTAATAGTAGTTAACTACTCAACCAAAGACAAATTATCCAACCTATCTTCAAACTTACTAATCAAAAAAATACCTAACTCATCCCATGTAGCAATAGAATGAACTGGCAAACTTCTAAACCAGATTAATGCTTTACCCTTAAGTGAAGCTGCTAATAGTTTCAATGCTACATCATCATGAGTAACTTTATGTAATCCACATAGAGTAGCAATATCTTTAATATGTTCAATTTCTTAAATATAATTCTCACCATTAAAATATGACAAACATTTTAGTGCTGCTGGTGGAATATCATGATGTACAACAATTTGTAATGGGCTGCCAGTAATGAAAGCCACAAATGGAAAATTTTGAGCCATTTGTACTGGTGGTACTTGTTGCTGGACTATAGGTGGTACAAAAAATTTATTATATTGAGTTACCTTCCTTTGATATGTTTTCAATCCTGGGGTAGCAGTGCCACTTGTGGATGCTACAGCAACAAACTGATCCTTTGCAGTTTCTTCAAAACAGGTAATTCTGATCTAGAATTATCAATAACACTTAAATCTTTAGAAAAACCAAAATCTTCAATAATTACGTCATGGCTTTAAAAAATGGCAGCTTTATCCTCAAAGATAGGATTTTCAAATAATGAAAAATCAAATCCCAGCAAAGAGGCTCTTTCTCCTGTAACTTGAGATGCCCTACTTCTTCTTGTTGATCTATCGCCTCTTCTACTCGGTAGTAACTCTCGATAAATGAATCCTTCACTATTTTCTCTTATAGGATTCCTTCTCATTAAAATAAGTCTGCAACTGAAACTACAGTAAAACCTTCAAAATAGAGTCCCCAGGTGCTGGTAAAATACCTTCTCAAAGGCACAAATACTGTTGTTCACACAAAAACAACAATAAGAAGTAATATCTTGAAAGAACTGTGTCGCAGTTTGGGTCCCACCAGGTGTGCCAAAAACTATTGTCAATCAGGATTGCGCCTATATCTTGACTTGGAATCTGGCTATCCTGTTGAAACATGGAAACGTTCTCCTTGGTGGAAGAGATAACGAGTCTCCAGATTCTAGGCTGGTTCCTATTGAATTTAGAATATCACCTAATACTAATTTTTTTGTGGTTTTGGGAAAAGGGAGAAGGATAACTAGAAAATGAATATTGATTAATAAGGCGATACACCAAAATAAATTCAAATTTGTTAGAATTTTGAATCTGTACCTATAGGACATACATTACTGAACTCTGCAATAATTTTCACTTACAACACCTAGGATGACCAAGAATTTACTATTAGGGTTTGGTGCCACTAATGGTAAAAATTCAACCAATAAATAGGTACTTTCTGCAAAAGGTTTATTCTTTATAACTTAGAATAGGAATTTGGAACAATTCACTAATCTATGCTTAAAAGGTACAATACACTTTAAATGCAAAAAACTTGGAAGGATAGATAGAAAAACTTAGTAAAGATATACGAATAATAAGGCCAGCTCTATTATTTTAAAAATATACAAAAATAGTTACAAAATACAAGGAAAAGATGCAAAGGAACAATATTTTCACTAATACCTCTCAATCCCCAAATTATGAACCCTTACAAATGAATAAGAAGTTCAGTTATATAGCCCCGAAGGAAAATTTTGAAAATGAAATCCCCCCAAAAGGTGCTCCTAAATAGATAGATACTCCTAAATTTTAGGCCCAAATGATGCCCCAAAAACATAGCCTCCAAAATACCTCCATGATCTCTAAAACCCTAAATTTATGGCATAAGCGATGCCAAGAATCTCTTCTTCCAAGTAATAATATCCTAATGTTGATATTTGGAAGAATTACATCTTTTATAATATACCTTAATATATATCAAAGAATATATTAAAACATCTAAAATATATCCCAAAATAACCTAAGATGTAAATTCAACCTAAAACCCTAACTCGAAAGCATGAGTAAAAATTCCTATCAAAACTGACATCCTATCCTATGGTCAACATGACCCACATCTATCACTATCATGGCATGTGATGAAGTTGTCATGGCACTTGAAATGGTGTTGTCATGCACTGTAGTTGTACAGAGCTTTAACTCTTTCTACATTGTGGACTCCAAAGTTTATGAAAATTCAACATAGGCATTTTTTTGCACTTCATTTGTATTCTATAGCTTTTGGAAAAAAAGAGTTTAGGGTTTGTGTCACCATGCTTGTTTGAACTCCAACTGCATTTTGTTGTTTTCAAGACTATGACTGTTTGTTATCTTTGACCATGTTTTTATTCTTTTGAGTAAAAAATCATACTATAATTGGAAGTAACAATAATGAAGAGCCCAGGCCCTCTCTATCATATATGTCGACTTGCAACTTGGGAGACTTCTACATATGAACTCAGCTTCTATTTGACTTATTTATCTTGGCATTTGTGGGTTATTTGTAAGTAATATGCATATTCTAAATTTGAGGCATCACGGGTTCTTTGTAAGTAGTTTGCATGTTCTTGGGAACTTGAGCATGAAGTTTGAGTTTGCATGAAGAGGAGCTCGGGCTCCATATAGTTTAACTTTGAGTTACCTTTTATTTCTTTACTACAACCTCCACTATTATTATTATGCCATGAATAATGTCATTTTTGCTACATGTGGTGAACTCAAGCTTTCCATAGGAAGTAGGACTCCACTATAACTTTGCATGGCATCATACATCTTGAAATATGGTGTTGCTTTCTTGGATTTTTGATAAGAAGCTCAAGCTTTTAGCACTTTGAACTTGGTGTAGCATATTAGTTTTATCATTAAGCTTTGAAGACCGGCCTTGAGCTTAAACTATGAAGGAAGATTCATAGCCTGTGAATGATGTATTTGAGCTACAACTCCTTTCTAGGCCTCGAGCTAGTGTTTGACTGTGTCCTCCCTTAGAAATTGATGCTTGACTGTGAGTCTCCTTCTCAGCTTAAGAATTTGTAACTTGTGGCCTGTGGGTACTTTTACATTTTGAATCATGGCCTTGAGCTTGAACTCAACCTCGACCTCCTTTCTCTTTCAGTCACGACTGCGACTGGCATGAATCGTTGTTGTGATCTCGGTGGTGACTTAAGACTCGAGCTCAATGTGACTTAATCTTTGGCTATAACCAGTAAGCATGATTTATTTTAACTGGTAACACTTGTTCATGAAGTTTGTTTTTTTCCCTCTTTTGATGTGAGCTTTTATTTTATTGACAGTGCCTAATAGCCTCCATTATTAATGGGCTTTTAACTTTGAGTTAAACCACTGTAAGCTTGGACTAAGTCCAAGCTATGGTTGAAAGATGTGGAGTTATCTTTTATGAACTCGGTCTTGAAACTTGGAATATTTCATCCACATCTTCAGACTTATTCCAAGCTTACAGTGTACAATGGACTGAAACTTTGACTAATAGACACAAGATTTTGCATGAAACATGCAGATAAGTTCTACTATACCCTTCATTTTCTTGGAAATAGGGCTTTGTTATCCATCATACTTGCATAGTTCGGTCTTGTAGAAGGAACTCCATGTCTGTAGCTTGAAAACATTAGTTTATTACATCTTTTACTTTTTCTTCTTCTCTTTTGATATACTTTTAAAATATTGAAAAGAAATGATAGTCTATTTCTTTCAAGCTGCGATGTATGAACATTGGATAGCATAAAATGAAAAACCCACATATAATTAGAGTCGTAGCTTAATTTGCTGTCATTTTGGGAAAAAATTACCATACACCAGTCATTTTATACTGTTGCTTATAGCTCCATTGATAAATATATGAACTCCATGGCTTTGTGTCAGTTTGTACTAGTAGATGTTTGCTTTCTATAAAAACTACCATGTTCACTATTTTTATACTCTGCCATGCATGATATTTTAAGCACTTTCAAAGATGAATTCTCTGATGTTGCACATTGAATTCTTGTAAGATATTAGTTAACTGTATACCAGCCCTTTATGTAACACCAGCACACACCAGTCACTTTTATTTTAATTTAATATGTCTCAACTGAATAAAAGTAATTGTTAAAGCTTCACTGTTTCTTATGCACCAGTTATTTTATTTTAAAGTGTTCCAGCTGATTAAAAATGAACAGTCATTTTTGAAAAACATTATTTTTCTTAAACATTGAACACCCTAACTTCTCTGGTGTAAACTACCATTCTTGAGCTCAATCTCCTTTGTTTGATGTTGAATATGAATCACTGATGCTAAATATGAATCCTTGACACGAAATGCAATAAGATGAAAAAATGTTTATTTATTGTCTAAGAAGTTCGAGCACGGGTTCGTGACACTCAAAGACATCAGAATGAAATTCAATGAAGTTCGAGCATGGGCTCATGACATCCATTAAATACATATTGATAACAGTTTCATAACATTTAAGCTCAGTTTTTTAGCATTTCTCTTTTGTTAATCAGCAACAATAGTGAATTCATTGAAAATCTATTTTAAATTTAGCAATACTATTTGAACATGACACTTTCAAAAATATGCAATACTAGTGAGTATGTAGTTGTCTCTTGGCAATTGAATTTGACTGTTTGGTAGCAATATGGAATTTTGCTGTAGCATCTTGCAAGGAATTTTGTACCGCATCTTCTTCTCTAACTGTGATGTGAAAACAAGTCAATTTTGAACACTGCAATATATTCTATTAAGTTCTTAAAAGAACAACATTGTAACCTTGTTAGGTTAGTGAACATAATAAGTAATCCAAAAAATGCCAAATAGATGACACTTGTGAATCAAAATTCAGATTTTTGGGTTCCATAATCTAACAAGCTCTTTCTATTTTTGAAAAAGGTTTCTCAGTTAGAAACACTAAGTTCCTTTCATTTAGATATCTGGCTTTGAAAATAAGAACAACATACATCAGAATGACCATTAATAGTAAAAGGTTTCATGTTTAAAAACAAGTCCCTTTAATACTATCTTTCACTTAGTGTGGATGCACATTTCCTTATTACATTGAATTTACTAGATAGATATGAAGTATTGAAAGAATTGATTTTTGTTGTATGTTTTTTGTGTTTCATGCATTGCTTAGATCTAGCTAGATCTAACACCATTTTATCTCTCATGATGCGGGTGAAAAACCCTAAAGACTTAGTGAAGATGAAGACTTGGACCTGAAGGCCTAAGACCTAATAGACAACCAACTTACAACAAACATACAGTAAAGCAATGCATTGGACCCCTACTCCATACTTCTATCATGCTTTCTATTATGCAAATGTACTCTTTGATTGACATGAAATATGAAATATGAAAGGACACTTGTATACTATATTCAGTTTGAATGCAAAATGTAATGATTAGTTATGAATTTGAAAGTGTGAATCTGATCAATACTTAGAGTACAATGAAATATGATAATATGAATGTAATAAAAATGTATGCATCTTTATTGGATGAATAGTAATGTTGATTAGGTGTACCTTTATGCAATATTTCTGATGTTTATAGTTTTAATGCTTCATGTGTACTTCTATCTTCTAAATTTAAACAAATCTGCAACTTAAGACAACAACTATAAAATCCATAATTCAATATAAAATAGTTATCAATTTACCAATTTAGTATGCCCCTAAAATGATAACACTAACAATGCTGCAGAGTATGAAGCTCTACTTCTTGGTTTGAGAATAGCTAGTAAACATGGAATAAAATGTTTAAATCTCTTTGGGGATTCTGAATTAATTTTTTTGCAAGTTAAAAGTAACTTTTTACTAAGCAGCCTCTTCTTAAAAGATATAGAAATGAAGTATGGGATTCTATAGAATATTTTGAATCTTTCTCTATTAACTAGATAGATAGATCATAAAATATCCTTGCATATTTTATGGCTAATTGTGCATTGAAGCATAGTTACATTCCCTTTGAGGAAATAGCTCAAGTCAAAGTTAAAAATAGGTCTACTATACCTAATAACATCAACAACTAGAAAATATTCTAAGATGATGGAGATATAATCAGATTTGTAGCATGTGAGAAAGAGTATGAAGATCAATTGAGAGACTTGAATACTCATGTTGAGATGGAGGATGGGAAATAAGTGTTGTTTGGAAAGGAAGTTATTCAACTTAAAACCAATAAGGTTACAAAGGGCCTTGTAGCAATGGACAGGAAAAACAATAATGTCACAATGGATGAAGTAGAAAGGATAAACTTTGGAAATGAAGAAACTCCAAAGGAATTATTTGTGGTTAAAAGTTTAACCCCCAAGATCAGAATAGATTTCATCAAACTATTGAGAAAATATAGGCATGTATTTGCTTGGTCCTGTGATGACCTTAAAGCATACCTAGAGGACCTTTTTCAACATGAGATACCTTTGAAGTATAATGAAAAACCATTCAGACAAAGGCAAAGACCTATAAACCCTACTTGAGCTCCCAAGATGAAAGATGAGTTAATCAAGATGAGGGATGCTAGTATAATAAATCCAATTAGACACTCAACATGGGTTTAAAACTTGGTCCCTGTCAGAAAAAAGAATGGTGGTATCAGACTTTGTGTAGATTTTAGGAATCTAAACATATCATCATTAAATGAAAATTATGGATTTCCTAACATGGAAGCATTATTACAAAAGGTCACCGTGAAAGAATTATTATCAATGGTGGATGGGTTCTCAGAGTATAACCAGGTGAAGGTAAAGGAAGAGGAACAATACAAGACAACATTTACTACACCTTGGGGTACTTATGTATATTCTAGAATGCCTTATGGACTCACTAATGCATGAGCTACTTTCCAAAGAGCAATGAATGTGGCCTTTGAGGATTTCATTTATATAATTATGGTGGTATATCAGGATGATCTAATGGCTTACTTCAAAAAGATAGAGGATCATTGTGGACACTTGGAGCATATTTTTCAAAGAGCCCTTGAATATGGGATATCTCTGAACCCAAATAAATTCCATTTTGCAGTAACTGAAGGAAAATTATTAGGGTAATAGACCTGAGAGGATTGTATAAATTGATAAAATTGAGGTTCCTAAGAGTGTTAAAAAGATCCAATCCTTCTTGAGACAAATAAAATTTGTGAAGAGATTTGTTACAAAATTTTCAAAAATAATTAAACCATTTGTTGTAATATTGAAAAGGGGTGCAGACATGAAATGGGAAAATGAATCTTTGGAAGCATTTTTTAAAGATTAAGAAGGAAATTAAGGAAGCTCTTGTCCTGAAGTCCCTAGATTATACTAAGCCATTTCTATTAGTTTCCTTTACATCATATCACACCATTGTTGTTGTCTTATTAAAAAATAATAATGAAGGGTATGAACAACCAATAGTATTCTTCAGTAAAACCCTTCAAGCATTTGAGTTAAATTATGATATTAATGAGAAACAAGCTTATGTACTTGTAAAGGCAGTAAATTCCTTCAGGCCTTATTTGGTAGGAGAAAAAGTGATATCCTATGTTCTTAATGTGGAAATAAAGGATATATTCAGACAATCAGAGGTCACCGAAAGAAGATGTAGGTGGGTGAATCAAATTTAGGAATTTGATATAGAAATTGAGATCACTAAAATTATTAGAGGACAAGGATTAGCAAGATTGATGGCAGAATCAAATATGGATGCATTACAAGTAAATTAGATTGATCTAAGTGAAACTCAGACAAGTATTGAAATATTCCCTTGGTACACTAGTATAGTATATTTTTTAAAACACATGAAATGTCCTGAAAACCTTATAGATAGTCAAAAGAGGACAGTAAAATTGCAAGAATCTAAATATATCTTGATGCAAGGAGACTTGTACTAGAAAAATAGGGATGGTATACTTATTTATTGTCTAGATACATACCAAGCTGACAAGGTGCGTAAGGATCTCCATGATGGAGCATGTGGGGGACATTTTTCAAAAAAGACCACTGCACACAAGATATTGAATGCAGGATACTATTGGCCTTTCTTATTTAAAGACTGCCATAAATATGTTTAGAGATGTGAATAATGTCAGAAGTTTTCAGTAAAAATTGAATATAATGGTGCATTACCTCTTAATCCTATGTCTATTGAAGAACCAAGCCAAATGTGTGGAATAGATTTCATAGGGGAAATCACTGATACGTATAGTGGTCAACATAAATTGATTCTGGTAGCCACTGATTACTTCACTAAGTGGGCGAAAGCCATACAAACTAGACAAGCTACTAGTAAGGTGGTTATCAAATTTCTAACTAAAAACATATTGACAAGATTTGGTGCTCCTCATAAGATTGTTTGTGATAATGCTATGTGTTTCAGATCTATAGAGTTCATTGAATTTCATGAGAAATATGGAATAAATATTTTTTATTCATCCACTTATCACCCTCAAGGAAATGGCCAAGAAGAATCTAGCAACAAAAATATAATGAAGATTACCAAAAGGATGTTGGATAACAACAAAAGATCATGGGATTCAAATTTACCACTTGCACTTTGGGTAGACAGAATTAAAATTAAAATTTCTATTGGATATGCCCCATACAAAATTGTCTATGGAAAGAAGCTCACTTACCACTAAATAACTTGTTACTAGTGTAGATGTCCAAAAATATTAATAGTATTATTAATATTAATTTCCCTTTTTGTTCATCTAACTATTTAATTTAATCAATTAAATAGTTTCATTGTTGGTATTTATCAATAATCTAAATACTATTCTAATGTATTTTATTTAAATACATTGGCCTCATAAAAAACCCTTTTTAATAATTTGATATTTATTAAAAATCCTCCATATCCCTAATTCTTCTAAGCTATCATTTATTCAAATCTAATTTGAATTATAATCTAAACCCTACCAAGAGACCTATTAATCCAATCTAGAATCCTACCCTAGGCCTACCCTATTCCTACTCTACACCCATCACCTCATTCTGTAAGCAAAATTCCCCACGTAATTATCCTCTGATCATACTTAAAAAGGTGATTCCTAACCTTTTTAATGCCGATGGAATGCTCATAGATGTGTGAAAATTCTCTCCAAAATGGCCCCCATTCCTCTTAAATACTCTTACATATTTGTCCCCTACTTGAATATCTTGAGCCACTCAAACATTTAATGCTATGTTTGACTCAAAAATGGCCATCACTTCCAAGCCCATGTGTTCCTTATGTGGCTCCTATGTGGATGCCACATAGGTGCCACCTCATTCAAGCCCTTTTCTTTTCTCCCAAAAATCTATAAATAGAGGTCTTCTCCTCTTGTATTTGCATCTCTCATTTTACATTGTTATTATGCTATTTTAGTTTTAGAAGCTCATTTCTATTTTTCATGCTTATATGCTTAAATCATTTATAAGTTACATGATAGGATAATGGTTAATGAATCATAGTTTTTATCTTGCATGCTGCATATCATTTCCATAGTTTAAGACATCATCTTTGAGAAGAATTTGAGACTAGTTCTTCATACTAGCTCTTGAATCTCTTCTTTGTTTCCAATCTTGTATTCATAGTTGTATTGCATTGGGGATCCAATCCATTTGTGTTTAAGAGAGAACATTCAAATCAAATCTAAAAGAGAAAATCAAACAAGTATTATAGGGTGCAATAGATTGTTTTAGCTCAATCTGATGTTATGAATATTTCTTGTTGGTTCTTTCTTATTTGATGAATTATATGTGCTAACCAGCTATCTTCTCATGTTTGAGATTTCTCCCAATAGGTTAAAGATTTACTCGTACACAAATAGTATAAAATTTTTTAAATAAGGAGAAATGGGAAAAGGTTGATTTCAAGGAAGATAGATTTTAACAGCTTGCAAAATTGGATGAAATAAGGAATCAGGCTCATGAGAGATATCATGAATTAAAGAAGAAAATGAAGGTCTTGTTTGATAAAAAGACCACATAAAGGAAGTTTCAGGAAGGAGATATAGTTTTGAGATGGAATTTAAAAGATCAAGACAAAGGAAAACATGGAAATTTTGATGCTTTATGGGTAGGACCTTTTGTCATTGTTGGTAAAGGAGGTGAGAATTCTTATCTCTTGCAGGATTTGGAAGGTTACAAATAAAAAGTTTTTCTTCCTTATCGATACAATAGGTATTATATTCTTGTTCTCTTCTAATGGTCTTCATTTCTAGAGATAGCTTGCATCTTGCTGCGTTCAAGTATAAACACACATCCCCAGAAAGAGCCACTGGTGGAGCCCAGATTCGCAAATTGATTTGTGTTCATAATAAATCAAGGAAGTATATTTTATTCACTTATTTATTTATCCTCTATTGCCTTTATATTTATATATTATGATTTTTATTAATGTCTTTTGGTTTATATTCCTTTGTTAAATGTATAAAACAATCCCTGATCATGTCTACCACTGATTTTCCTTATTTCCCCTTTTATGCAGATCTAAAGTTAAAGAATCAAAGTCAGATTGTAACTTTCACTACCGTGTGGTCATAAAATTCCCTTTGTCTACCTATCGCATGATGGCGCAGTGAAGAAATGAGTGACCTTTCACCCATCACGCGGTGGTGAAGCACACAGGTATCAACCCCATAGGAATCAACAGTCAAAAGGAATTGTCGACATTTGAAACTTTATGCCCGACTTTCACACAGAATCCTTATTTATCATAGAACCACAAATGATTTCCACATGTCATATGGAGCCCTGATTTCCTAAGGGTGGAATAAATAACATCTACAAAGACCAAGATTTCATCCAACGGTCAAGCACGATGACACTATCATAAGCTGCATACCGTTTAAACATCACACGATGGAAAAATAGGTGACAGATGTGCTGGGACTACCAAAATCTATGGGTGAAACAATATGGATAAAGGTGTTAGTGTTTGGTTAGTGGAGCAGAGTGACTATACTAAACGGAGGCATGTAAATCATAGTAAAGGATGGGTTACTTAAAATCTATATTTTAGCCCATATTTTAAATCAATGACCAGGAATTAATCAAGTAAGTAAATGTGATCAGATAATAACAAAGGAATTAAAGGGAGATCTGCAACTGAGAGATATAATATCTATGGTTTAGCGCGATGACATAATGGAAAAGTAAACGAGATTTAGTAGCTATGTGATAGAAAAGAATCGACACATGTCAACAATGGGAGAAATACCAAAACCTTTGGCGATAATATTAAATTGATTTACTACATTGCTTTAAAATCTTTAAATTTTTTATTATGCTAAACATTTTATTTTATTATTTGATTATTGGAATTTTACTTGCAGTTTATAAAGGTGGTAAACACGGTTAATATATCAAATGATTAGATGGTTCATATTTTTGACATCATGAGGAACAATCACATGCAAACGTGTTGAAGAAGGTTCACAAAGGAATAACTGACTACATGGCTATAGTCGATAAAGGTGACTAACTTGATTCTAGAGATCGTTTACCAGAGAATATATTCATTATCATACACAGAAATATCTATGTAATCAATATTCTCAAAGCAATGTTATATCTTGGTTCAGAGTCATTGATATAGGATGAGGGATATGTTAGAAACAATTGTTGTGGCTTTCAAAGTCAACAGTATTTTTAATATCATCCTCCTAGATAGAGTTACTTGATATACCAACAATAATATTTGGTACCATAAGAAGGAATGTGGATAGATATACATGATGTAGGTCCATTATTTAAGTTGTCGATTCATACATGTTATGAAGGATTATTGAGAAATTGCTACGAGATTTAATAAGTTAGCATTTGTTATCAAACAAACATTATATTATTGTAATCATTAGAGTTTAGTTATTGATCTTAGGATTAGGTATTTTTTAGCAACAGTTGTGTTGATCTTAAGCTTGTTTGCATCCTTTGGATTTTATATTTATAAGGATACCAAGATCAACACAAAAGGGGTAAAAATAAGACTCGCTATTATTATAGTCAGATGGGATAGTTGGATCAATAACTACAAACTTGAACTCAATTGTACCATTTTTCCAGAATCAAATAAAGATAAGTCCTTTTTCTTTCATATGTGTGATTGTTTCAATATCATTTTACAATTAGTCCCATGGATAAATCACCAGAACTTCTTCAAAGTGACAGTTTGATGTGAATGTTTCCTGATCCGATTCATAGTTTGTATTATCAGTTGGTTTTCTCATGTTTCAAGGTTAAATTTTGTTGATTGAAGCCTTAATAAATTGGTCTATCATCTGAGAAGTAATATCCTTTTGAAATATCTCTGAACTTGTTCAAGGTTGCATGTTCATTTGATAACACCTTTGAAGTGATAATTTTTCTTTTAAAACTATCTCTGGGGTTGAACTTAAGATTGGAATGATCTTGACTCTATTGCCCATGGTTGATTAAGGCACTGGTCTTTTTTTCTTATTAGATTATGGTCATTAGTTCATTGTTTATAGTTTTGAGATATTATATCCATATGTTCTATTCAATTCATATTTTGTATCCATCATCATTCCTTCAATATTTATAGCATTGCATTTAACACTTGGTAGTAAATTTCTCTTAGTTTAATGATCTCAGTAGTACTTTGTCATAATCTGAGAGAAAGAAGTTTGGAACACATATTATCTTCTCTAAAAAGCCCTTAAGATTTGGAAGATATGTCTAGGGTGTAGGCCTACCAGCCTTGGCTCTGCAGAGCCTGAATTGCAAAGGGTTCAAACTTATCTTGTTTAGAACCTTGTCAGTTGGAAAATCACCTGGGTTTCCCATCATTGGATCAGAAAAATCCATAGGAAATCCAATCTATTGATTTGAGCACCAACACCCTATATGCACAAAAAATTGTTCCTAATTTATTTAGAAAAATATAACATAGTGTGTGGCATGCGCATCAAAAAAGTCATAGTTAGATTTAGTATTTAAAAAAATCCTTTTATAAAAAGATAGTTAAGAGTGAGGGTAGAAGTTGTGTATTTTTTTTTGTATATTTTTGTTTATTATTTCCTTTTGATGTTATTTGGAAGTGGGAACATCCTGAAAAGATGCATATTCGTGTGTGAAATATAACTTGCATCAAAA
Organism: Thuja plicata; assembly: GCA_018584345.1. Classification (NCBI taxonomy): domain Eukaryota; kingdom Viridiplantae; phylum Streptophyta; class Pinopsida; order Cupressales; family Cupressaceae; genus Thuja; species Thuja plicata. Next base: position 429,283 of record MU225819.1, on the reverse strand, counting down.
TAATAAAGAAGGCAAATTTATTTTATTTTTAAAGTGTAAAGAATAAAGTGCACTACTATTATATATAATTTGTTTTAAATTTGGTCGAGTGCATCAAAAGGTATTAAAAAAATGGTACATATGTGTCTCTAAGAACTATAGAGACACTGGTAAAACAAATTAAAGTATAACATGTAAATTTTGTCAAAAAAAATAAAATTATATGGTTAGAAAGCTCAGAAGACATGTGAAATTGTGGTTGTACTTAAATAAAATACCTAATTGATGATGTGTAATTGTGATGATGAATAAGTTGAGAAACCTATTTTGAAGAAAAAAACACATAAGAAAAGAGGTAAATAGAGGGAAATGAAGCTCCCAAGCCTCAACCTTGTTATCCAGGCGTATTAACAAGCCTTGTTCTTGGCTTAGGAATTTACCAAACCTAAGAATGATTGGTTTATTTCAATTTTAAGTAACTCAGTCATGTTAGGGGTGTTTTGTTGTTTTATGGGTGGGTGGCCACTTTTTGTAACTATTAGTAGAGTTTGTGGTGCTACAAGAGGGATAGGCACAATAGATGGTGTAGAACCTAAGGTAGGCGGAGCATGTGGAAAAGGATTATATGGTGGCACTTGAGGAGCCTAAACATGTGGACTTGGAAAAATTAGGGGAGAAGGTGGTGGAATTTTAGGTGGGGGAGACTGGGGTGCCTAGGATTGTGGTGGAGGTTGAGGATAAACTTGAACTATTCTAGTTGGGAAAAAATAATCATATCCACATCAATGTAAGCACTCCAAATAGATTTTAGTCTTTACTCTAGTATTTTTATCAATTTCCAATATGTCACATATGTTCTATCCTCCCTTCTCCTTTTGTTCTTATAATATTGATTTTTTGTCACCTCTCCCTTTGTTTGAGGATATGATCATAATTTGAAGTATTCCTGATAACATCCACTTCAATACCTTCTTTATGAAGATGAAAATTTATCTTGTTTATATATAAATAAACCACTCTCAATATTATTGTCTATATTTAGTAAAGCTAAAATTAAACTTTCTCAATTTTGTATCTAGGAGATCCATAGCCTCCCTGTTGAAGATGTGGGAATCTGCCACTTTGATTTGTGAAGGTAAAAGTGATGCCCTCTTGTGGGAACCTCAAAAGTGGACCTTCTTTAACTCCCATAACTAGTATAGGATTTCAAAAAATTAAATACTTTCTAAAACCATGTTAGGAAAAATCAAGGTCTAGTAAGAGAACCAAAAACCCTAATGATAGTATGGTCATTGTAGTAGAACCATGACCCCTAATTGTGGTCAATCTTCAATTCTTGAGAAAGGTATTTTGGCCTAAAAAATATCTTCACTTTTTAATGATAGAAATAGGTTGCTAGATGGATTCTTACTATCTTGGAGTGACAAACCAAGAATCCTAGACCTATCTTTTCTTACAATCGAAAGAAGATGACCCAATAGGCTCAATAAGGCTCAAGAATTAAGTCAATGCAATGATCCTTTACTTTAAATTGAAATTTGTATGTGTAGATATGATTTAGAACTTTAAAGGAAAGATCTAGGGCTAGATAAGGATAAAACATGGGTTTTTGTATGAGAATAAAATTATGAACTGACATGCTAATTTGGGAAGTAGAAACAACAAAAGGGGACTATAACTGATGCAGAGCCCTCTGGAGTCTCTCTAAAGAAACCTAATTCAACTCATGGGATTCACAATTTCTTGGCACACCTATAATGAATCAAGTGCATCTTTTATGTTACACCAAAGAACTCTGACTTTGAGGTGATCTAGACAACATTCCCTCTTATTTTGATCAGGTTCAATCATGGCTTCATCTGCACAAAACTCACATGACACAAATCCCGGTTCCCAACTTCATTCACATTATTGGGCACAACTCACAATCCCTTAACTGAACCAAAAATTTAATCCAACATACATGGACACAAATGATCCTTCCAGATTCTTTAACACATTCCAACCAAATTGAACATAATTTATCAAAACTTCTCTATGCAATAAAATAGAAGATACACTCCAAAACTACCACCTTTCTGCCAACTTGATAGACCCGTACATAGTAGCCCATAACTTTTGAACCAAAAAATCTTTCCTCAATCCCTCCAATGAGATTTGGAGTAACTAGGTTTTATCCAATATATATGAAAATGAGAAAGATCCAACAGTTGGTTGGAGCGATAGTTCCCCGGTACTGAACTATATTTTTCTGTGATAGTCATCTGCAACAATATATGATCATCTCTTCAATCTCCCATCGATACCTGCATAAAAACTCATACTAACACTTATGGAGACATATAGTATAGGGATAGTCTAATCCCACAAGCCACATTAACTATAGAAAGTGGGAGAGCCTAGGCAATCATGGAGTCTTCAAAACAATTTTTTGTTTGCACCAAATCACTGTCGAGGAATAGTCAAAAGAATATGGGTGTTTCTTGCCTCAAAAATTATCAAAATGCTATAAAACTTGAATGGAAAACAAAATAAATCTAATCCATATTCAATCTAATACATTACCACACAATATTTCATACAAATGAGAAATTTTAACAACACAAAAACATGATTGTTCCCTTACGACAGTGAACAAGCAAGTTGCAGAGAATTAAATATTTATTCATATAAACTCCATTACATTGCTTCCTTTCAACCCAAAAAACTACTACAAAACTCCCCTAAAAATTCTCTCTTTCAAATCCATGTTCAAAGAAAGTTTAAATAACTAATGGCTTTTCAACTTCTTTCCCTCAATCGGTTACAATCAGATATGATTGTTGGTATTCCAAGTTCTTTTTGTCAAAATTGACAACAAAGTTGTCATTTTGACAAACCTTAATCTTTTGTCCTTATCAAACTTTCAAAAAGCCTTTTTAGGATTATATCCTAATACTAAGACTCTTAAACCCTTCTAAAACCCAAAATAACCCTTACATGAGCCTTTTAGGCCATATTGTGCATATAAATGCAAAATTACATGTTTTGGCACTTGTAGTGCATTTGACAACTTTTAAATGGCTCTAATGGCCAACTTACAAACATGAATGAAATTATATGAATTTAAGCACTTCAAATACCCTAGGATCCTCACATGACCCTAAGGTATACTCTAAACCCCAAATTCCATCCATGGCTTACATATTTGATCTTATACAAAATGATCAACAAAAAATTACAAACATCATGAAATGACCATTATTGGTCTTATTACAATATCAAATGACCCTTGATGGCCATGTTTTCTTCAATAATTCGTAGGATCTATCAGTGACTCCATTGTACCTTCATTTCCTGTTAGGAATAATAGTCCACAAGACAACTGAGAGGGGGGGGGGGGGGGGGAATCNGGGGGGCGAATCAGTTGTAATCTATATTATTAAACTTTACACTTTATAAACTAAATCTGGAAATGTAAATGATAACACAGTAATAGACAACACCATAACAAAATATTTATTGTTGAGTAAACTTTGTTAAAGGTAAAATCCTAGTGGGAATTAACATCCAAAAATAAAGTGCTGAGATTAGAGTATCCCTGTTACAAGATCTTAGCCCTGTTAGGAGCTTGTTACAACATTTCAGTACACAATCCCTATTAGGAGACAGACCCTATTAGGAGTAAAAGAAAATAGTAGGCTCACTGCCAAGGTACACTGCCCAAACAAGGTTAAAGCCACCCTCAAGGATTTACAATTAGAATAAGGTGTATAAGGCAAATACACATTCTAGCGAACTGTCAGATAGAAATTGTCTTTGCTTGGTCAGTTCCAATGATGTATCAACTCTACTTTGTATCCAATAGTCAACAAGATTCGTAGCTTCCACACTTCTCTTTATTTTCTCTATCACACGTCTTCTTAAGAATTTATCTTTCATATATACCCTCTTACAATAATTCATTAGGTCGGCCAGTTAAGATTTCCTAATACATAATTAACTAGGGCTGCCAATTAAGGCTTTCCATCATACAAATAATTACATAGCCCCTTGCTAAGATACACATGGTATCTAAAACAAGTATACAACATTTATAATTTGTTACATATACTTTCAGATCCGCAATTCATGCTCACAATTAATTTCACACGGTACATGTTTGAAGTCAGCTAGAAAATAGGTCTTCTCCAGAATACATGCCACAGCTGACGTCATCAGTATCCAATCAACAATAAAACTCAACCCATTACTCTATCATATTTTTTCTGTCCATCAGTAAGTTCACAAGTATTGGAATTAATGGGAAGTAGTACAGAGAGGGGAGGGGTGATTCAGTACCTCTAAAACTTTTAACACCTTTCATAATTCATCATTAGTCATCATTCATTAGTGCATTACTGACCATTACTATTGTTCTTTCTTATGCATGTATTGTTCATTCATAATCTTTAATAGTTTGCAACATTCATAGAAAAATTCATGAAATTAATAAACACATAACACAAGATATGGTATCGCATAAAACTCCTGCTAGGAAGTAAAAATTGCACGGTGGGGATGGCACCCACAAAACTTCACTATCTACATAATGGAAGAGAGCTGGTTAAGGTTTACAATTTGATCACTTATGATGATATACCCTGTTAGGATTATTAAGGTGGAGACATATTAAGATCTACTCTGTTAAGAACTTTAGCAACACTAATTTAAGTGTGCACTTAGTTATGAGATTTACAATAGGATGGTTAAGCCCACCTTTCTTGAAAGGATTTCTTATGTGTACTACACTTGTTAGAATGAGTACAAATGTTGACCTGACTGTATGCAATCTAAAATTTCTGATTAAAAATCCATTAAATCTCTTAGAATAACAATATCACCTTAAGTGATTGATGAATACCTTTTTTCTGCTTGTCGGTAGCCTGTGTTCTTATTCTTGAAACTGATTTGATTCTTTTCTATCCTTCTGCATGAATTCTCTTGTCTGGTCTCTAGATGCTCTCCATGGCTACAATCTTCATTGAACAACTATTGTTAACAATAGATTGAGCATCTATGTATACAAGAATTTGACCTATCTTGGAATTATGCATTACAATGTTAACTCTTAGATACAAGGTTTACAACTTGACCTTGATCTTTAGTTTGTATGTTTTAAATTAGTAAAACTAATTAAAAAAATATTAATTACATTGCTTCCTCCACACATAATGGATTTAAAAGAAAATCAAGAAGCTATAAATACAACTTTAGTGATTTATCTGACGTGGAAAGTCAAATCCACTTTTTGCGGGATGTAATTGATTGTCGGTTCTTGGTCGTTGGGTTGAACTAAAATTCTGTTAGTGTTCCTTTGTTGAACTGTTCATCGAGTTCTCTATGTCTATTGGGTTCCTCTCTTTTTTGTTTTTTTGGGTTGCACTATTGTTACTCATTGGGTTCCATTTACCTTTTTGTCATCGGATAACACTGAACAGTGTTTGTAGGGTAACCTTGGCATCAGGTAGTGTTGTGCGTTGTCTGTCAATGTGGTGTAAACCAATGGTGTAGATCATGTTTTTCCTTGTGTATACTAATGGAAAAATATAATGCCTTAAGTCTCCCCCTTTGACATTAGTATCATAAACTGATATGTGCATAATACTAAAGTGTTTACTATGTACACCATGTTTATATCCTTGTCATTATATGACTCCCCCTAACTATATGCATCAGTATAGTATAAGTATATGGACATGTATACTATACATTCTCTACATGTACATATTATTTCCTCCTTTTATTTCCACTTTCTTTTACTATACATATTATTTCCCCCTTTCTTTGATACTTATGACAAAAATGTACAACTTATAATATGCCAAAATTGTGACAAAAATGTGCAACTTACAATGTGTCAAGTATATGGGAATGGGTTGTCTTGATATCTTTGAGAATTTTCTCCCATTTTTCTTTCATTTGTTCTAGTGTCATGTGTTGTAGCTCTAGCCTTGCATGCATATCATAAATGTTGTCTAGGATAGATATTTTAGGGGTGGCAATTAATGTATTTGCCTCTATCACATGTTGTTGCAGGAGTGAAAGTGTCAGTAATAGCTGAGCTTGGAGCTCATTTACCTCATCTGTATCCTTCATCTCTACAATCTATATGTCCTATCTTAGTTTCCGAGCCTGTATGATTTTCTCATTGTGCAATTTTATTGCTTCTTCATTATTTGTGAGACTTTGTGCACTTGACTTAAGATCAACATCAATTTGTGCTATCTTGTCGGTATACTCCTGAGTTAGTTGATATTTTTCAATGCCACTTCCTGGCTTATCTTCTTAGCTAGCTTGAACTCCTACTTTTGTTCAAGTCTCTCTTCCATGACCTTCTCAACATCTATGTTCTGAGATGTTGTTGCATCTGTGAGTACCACCAATGGATCGAGCATTGGGGTGGTCTTGTCAATATCTACATTAGGTAAAATCTATTGAAGTATTCCTCTTGCTACTTCCAGTACCTTGGCCTCTTTTGTTGCTCTCTTTAGTTTGTCTTAAATGGCCTTTCTTTCACAAATTCTTGCATATTTGGTCAATTCAATTGGATCCAATGTCCTTGGATCACAAACTAGAATTTCAATGATTTCATCTAGTGTTACTGGATTCTTATGCTTGTTCTTCTTCTTGTTTGAGATTTTTGGGGATGCAGATGTATGAACTATCATAGCTAGTTCATGTTTTCTCTCTGAAGTTCTTGGTGAAGGCTTTGTGGAAGATGCTTCTTGTGTTTTCTGCTCAGGTTGCCCCTGTCAATTTTGTGAAGATGTCTCTCCATCAACCTTGGGTGTCTTTGCAGATTTTTCTTCTGATTTCTTTTCCTTCTCATCTTGCTTTGCTTCTTCACCTTTTTCTTTCTGTGTGTCCCCTTCTTCCTTTTGTGTGTTCTCTTTATTTTGATCAAAAAACTTATCTGTCTGATCATTGGTTGTAGCTTTTTCTGCAGTTGTATCCTCTGTACTATCTATGGTGTCTTTTGCTTCTCCATAACCCTTGTCCTTGGGAGTGCTTGTGTCCTCTGTAGTATTACCTTCCAATATATTGATTTCCTTCATTAATACAGGCATGTTTCTCTGAGTTGTAGCTTGGGTTATATCAAGAGTGGTGTCCTTCTCGTCAGTTTGATCTTTTAGAGTAGTGACATCCTCATCTTTTTGTATCTTCTCTGTAGGGTTTGCTTTTGTTAAGTCCATGACTGATGTGTCCTTCCATGTTTCATCAATAACATTCATATCTTTATCATTTGATGTCTTCAAATCTTGTTGTTGTCCTTGATCCTTAAGTGTAATGAATATTACTTTATCTTTCTTCTGTGGATCTTTATCAGAGTCATTTTTTGTGATGTCTTGAATGTCAAGACTATCCATGACTTTCTCCAAATCTATTGGCTCCATGTCTTTTGTATTGTCCAGAGCAATGTGTTGAGGACTTGTATTATCTATTTCCTCCTCTCTATGAGGTGTGTTAGTGAGAAGTAATTGTTCCTCATGACTTGTTGACTCTATTGGCATATCTAGGAGTTGTCTCCATTTGGTTTTAGCCATTGTATCTAGCTTTATGAATTTTTTTTAGCACTTTGTATGCCCTTATCTTGGCTACAAATTTTCTTGAGTGCTTCTTCATGATCTCTTTGATTTCTTCAATCTTAGATTCAGGAGGCATTAGTGTTACTAATACCCTCTCCCTTGCTTCTCTTTCGGTCTGTAGAGCATATGACCATTGTTGAGATATTTTCTTACCCAGCTCTTTAGGTATTTGATTGATGAATTCAGCTGGTACATATTTGAATTTTACCATTGACCTGATTATTTCTTCTTATATCTTATTCTGGTCATCAGGTTTGAGTGTATCCCATTGCCTGATTTTCTTATCAGTCATTGTACCATGGTTAGAAATGGATTCAGCTGCCTCATCAATAGTTTGATTTCTGTAATTATTATTAGCTACATCGGGCTCATCCTCTTTAGAATCCTCTAAATCAACTTTATTTATGACCATTCTTTTTCTCCTCTTTATAGGTGTTTGCTTTACAGTTTGTTGCTTTATTCTTTTAGCTGGCTGCTTCCTCATATAGGTCATTACTTGACCTTTCTTAAGAGGTGTGGTATCAGTTGTAGTAGTTTGACTCCTTTTCCTCTTCTTCTTTGTAGGAGGTGGAGGTGTATTAGATTTAGTCTTCTCAGAATCTGATTTATGTTCTTCTTGTCCCTCACTGATGGTGCCCTGTTCATCAGTTTCCTCTAGTTGTTCATGTTCTTGCTCTGTAACCGATAGAATCTTCTTGAGATTTTTAACCATCTTATCTTTCTTATTGACAGTTTTCTTGATTTCTAGGCCTTGTTTTATCTTTGATCTGGCCTCTTCATAGGTTCCAAACATATGTTGTTTTCTATCAATAGGCTCATTTATTAATGCATCAATTGCACTTGTAACTGGATCTATGTTGATTTCATAATCTAGTGGTGCTAACCAAGCTGTTCTTTGTACAACTAGTTTTATATGAATGAAATCAGTATCCACCATAAAGCATATTTCATCCTTATGTTTTTCAACAAGTTGTTCAGGAATCCTAGTCCTTTCTATCATCTTTTCCTTGAACTCAAGGAAGTATGGAGACATAACAAATTCAAAATTGTCCCCTAGTGACTTAATCAATTCACTAATCTGTTGTGTTATGGGTTTGGTAGTGTTCCATTTTAATTTTCCTACTGAAGGAAATTATTCTTGAAAATAGAAAAAGATCCACATGATAAGTGAGCCGAACTTACATGTGTTGGTCTTTGTAGACCTGATTGTGATCATATTCTCATCAAGTTGTTTTAACAGGATCTCAGACAGATCCATCTGAAGTCCTTTGGTCACTATCTTATAAGCTGTGCTTACTGATGTTGCAAATATGATGTTCAATATTATCACTTGAAAAATATTATACCCAATTACACATGCACCGAATTTTAGTTCTTCGTCAATGATGGTGTTTACTTTTAGACCTTTGTTGTCCCATTCAACTTTTGTAAGTTTTTTTTCAACTTCTTTCCTGGAGGGATGCTTGTGTGCCCTAGGCTTGTCAGTTATTGGATAACCAGTGATAGCATGAAGGACATCCTTTGTGATTTTTTTGGGTTGATCCAACCATAACTTCTGGTCGTGCAATCTACTAAGTACCAACCTGATCCAGTCGGTCTTGAATTCCCTCAGGAAATGTAGGGCATTAGTTATCCATTTGACTTCTAAGTGTTTATGTTCTTCCTTTAGGTTGCCTTTAGCATCATAGAGCTTCTTATAAGCTTCACGCATCTCAAGATCACCCAAGTCACCAATTTTGCAGTGAATATAAGATCTAACATCTTCTATGAGAAAAATCCTAGGTGGAGTTTTTGAAAACGCTCTGATTTCATTAGATTTTGATGCGATCTTTGGGCATATCTTGTATTTGGGCTCTATACAAGTGATATTCTTAATCAACTTAACCACATTTTGTTTATCGTTCTTGATCTTAGCGGTTCTTGAGGTGGTTTCCATTGTTTCTCAAGTTTTAGGGCTTTCTTGAAAATAACGACAAAGTGCTTTTGGTGCCTTCGGTACTTACTTCAATCTATGATAATGGTTATTGACCTAGTTGCTATGTGTTGAATTGAGTCAAGAATGCTTCTATTTTTTTCTCTTCAATCGCTCTATTTTTTTCTCTTCTTTCTCTTCAAATTGCAGGTGCAAAATGAAGTTCTTTCGTCGACTATTTATAGGCTTTTTCCCTAAGTCAGCAATAAATGCTTCAATGACTCATCGGGTCATAAAGACAGAGTCCATTGGGAATACTTTCACAATCATCATCAGTGATATTGAGGATGCTCAGGATAGTTGTTTCTGATATTACTTTTACCGATGAATATTGGTATTGTGTCGTGACAACTTTGTGACTTTGCTTTCTTACCAATGGGTGTCAGGTTACATTTGTAAATTAACCATTTTATGTGTTGACTGATAGTTTCCGGTAAGTGTAGACAGATTATCAATTATGTTCACCGATGATTTTTGGTATGTGTATACCGATGGGGTTGTTTTCTTAGAATTTGAACAAGTAACATAATATGCATCTTTATTATGTAGATTTTGACTATCTATCAATTTGTATAATGGAACTGATGCAAAATATGACTTGGTATAGTGTAGTTCCATACTTACTTGTTCAGCTCAAGTGGGGGTGGTGATGTCATTGAATCCACTGGATGGGGTGTCACCATTTGCATTGCTTGGTCTAGATTCATCATTGCTTAAAGCTTTTCTCCACATTTTATCTCTATCCCTCTGGATATATTCAGTGGTGTTTCCATTGGGATATATGATTGTATCTATCATTCGGTCTTTGCAATCTTTCTTGAGATGACCAACTTTGTGACACTGTAAGCATGCCTTTCTGGGGTTTGACCAGCCTCTAGACCTTCTGGTCCATGCTCTCATGCATTTTGCAGCAATGTGACCATATCTACCACATGTTGTATAGTTTTTCCAAGTATTGTAATCCCATACATATTGATTACCAATTCTCTTTGGTTGATAAGAAGTTTCTTGACCTTTAGGCTTCCATGCTTGCCTTTTCTTTTTCTAGCATTCTTCAGATGTGTGCCCATTCATCTTGCAGGTAGGAAAATATTTGTCCATGTAGGTTTCCTTCTTTAGTTTTTCTATCTTAGTCTTGCATTCATAAGCCTTATGTCCTTTCTTGTTACATTTATAATAGAATCCGATGAATGTAGATGTAGATTTAGGAATACCTCTCATTTTACTTTGGCATACATTTTATGTGTGCCCTTGCTTTCCACAGTGCTTGAATGTCAGCTTTCTTGGTCTTGGATTTTCATAGACATTCTTTGGATTGGCTTGATTTGATGATTCTCCATTTTCAGTAAAGCCTAAATTGTTGTTTCTATTGACTCTTCATTGTCCTTCAAGAAAATCATCCATTCATTTATTTCTCTCTTCAGCCTTTCTTATAACTTCATTATGTTGTTGTTGAATTCTAACCTCATGCTTTAGTTTTTCATTTTCTTCTCTTAGTTCATCGATAGCCTGCACTCTTTCAATGAGTTCTATATTCATTCTGTTTTCTTCTTGAATCATTAGAATAATCTCATTTTTGATCTCATGGTGATGCTCATCATGTCTTTTAATTTCCAACTCCTTCTCTTGTAGCTTTTTTGTGATCTTCCTTCTGTCATCAATAGAAAGTGTTCTTTCTATTTCAGCTTGTCTTGCAGAACTCATCACATCAGTTATTCTTACCATCTGGCTCTCTTGACCAATTTGAAAAATATTTATTTGCTCTATCAGATGTTGATTAATCTCCTTTAGATTTTTGATGTTCCCTTATGATGTATCTGATGTATTACTTGCATTTGATCCTGAAGATTCAAAGAAATCTGGAATATCTTCTTCTTGATAATATTTTTCATTGTTTCAGGTAGCCATACCTTTCCTCTCATCCATCAACTCTCTCATCTTTATTCTAGATTCTTTATACTGTTCATAGATTATTTGTATCTCAAGATTTTTATTCTCAATATTCTTATCAAGTTTGTACTTCTCCATTGTATGATATTTTCTCTTAAGCCTTTAAGCTTTTCCAAGAAGAGACTTAGCTCTGATACCAATTATTGGAATTAATGGGAAGTAGTACTAAGAGGGGAGGGGTGAATTAGTATCTCTAAAACTTTTAACACCTTTCACAATTCATCATCAATCATCATTCATTACTACATTACCAACCATTACTGTTGTTCTTTCTTATGCATGTATTATTCATTCATAATGTTTAATAGTTTGCAACATTCATAGAAACATTCATGAAAGTAATAAACACATAACATAAGATATGGTATTGCAGAAAACTCCTGTTAGGAAGTAAAAACTGTGGTGGGGATGACACCCACAAAACTTCACTATCTGTAGAATGGAAGGGAGCCAGTTAAGGGTTACAATTTGATCACTTCTGATGATCTACCCTATTAGGAGTATTAAGGTGGAAACTTGTTAAGATCTACTTTGTTAAGAGCTTTAGCAACACTGATTTAAGTGTGCACTCAATTATGAGATTTACAATAGGATGGTTAAGTCCACCTTTCTTAAAAGGATTTCTTATGTGTACTACACTTGTTAGAATGAGTACAAATGTTGACCTAGCTATATGAAATCTACAATTTCTGATTACAGATCCATTAAAGCTACCAGAATAACAATATCACCTTAAGTGATTGATGAATACCTTTTCTCTGCTCGTCGGTAGCATGTGTTCTTATTCTTGAAACTAATTTGATTCTTTTCTGTCCTTCTGCATGAATTCTCTTGTCTAGTCTCTAGATGCTCTCCATTGCTACAATATTCATTGAACAACTACTATTTAAAATAGATTGAGCATCTATTTATACAAGTATTTGACCTATCTTGGAATCACGCATTACAATGTTAACTCTTAGATCCAAGGTTTACAACTTGACCTTGATCTTTAGTTTCCATTTTTTAAGTCAGTAAAACTAATTAAAACAATATTAATTACACTACTTCCTCTGCACATAATGGATTTAAAAGTAGATCAAGAAGCTATAAATACAACTTTAGTGATTTATCTAACGTGGAAAGTTAGATCCACTTTTTACGGGATGTAAGTGACTGTCGATTCTTGGTTTTCGGGTTGAACTAAAAGTTTATTTCCATTCCTTTGTTGAACTATTTGTTGTGTTCCCTATGTTTTTTGGGTTCCTCTCTTTGTTGTTTCATTAGGTTGTACTATTTTTACTTGTTGGGTTCCATTTACTTTTTTGTCATCGGATAACACTCAACAATGTTTGTCAGGTAACCTTGGCACCGGGTAGTGTTGTGCCCTATTTGTCAGTGTGGTGTAAACCGATGGTGTAGATCATTTTTTTCCTTGTGTATACTAATGGAAAAATATAATTCCTTCAACAAGTTCTAAAATATCTTTGCCAAAAAGATATACCTGAAACATAGAGACCTACTCTGTCTAGAATCACAGTTACAGTCCAGAAAATAGTCTCCACTAAATCAACTGTAACATCCACAGTAGGTAATATAAATTCAAGAAACCTTAGGGATAAGGTTAGCACACATCCTTCTACATAAGTCCAACTTTGATCATTCTGAATCATCCATAGAGTGTCCATACACTACATCTAGTTAAGTAGCTAGTCTATTTTTTTCATAGAAATATATGTTGACATCAGTGACAAAACATGAATATCAATAGCATGATCAGTAGCCAAAAATGATATCATCCAACAATCTCCCCCTTTGGCATTGATGGAAACATATGGGAAAATCTATATGTATCAACCCAAAAGTACTCACTCTCAATACAATCTTCTCAATATCCTCAACACAAACCTCCCTAAAATAGTAGGGATTTTCACATAGATTTCTTCCCCCTTTGGCAATAATGGAAAAGGGTGCCATACTTCATCTGTAGTCTTCTGTAAGATGTAACTTTTTCAAATCTTCATGTCCAATAAGCTAGGTGCAAGATCACCCAAATGTACTCCATAGTATTCTCTTGTGATCACTCCCCCTAAGGAGTAGATCCATAAATCAAGTCCAGAGAATGGTATAACTCTGAGATCCACTAGACTGATGCACATTTGCATCATTTAGTTTTCATTGGGAGGGGCCATCAGCCCAAGCATGGCTCTAAGATATTCAAAAGCATCTTTTGGAAAAGGTTTAGTAAATATATCTTCTATATATTCCTTTGTACTAATCTACTCCAGTTTAATCTCTCTATCTGCTACCTTCTCCCTTTAGAAATGATACTTGATGGAAATATGTTTAGTCTTTGAATGCACTATAGGATTCTTTGACATATTCACTGTGCTAGTGTTATCACAATGGATAACCATTGGTTCTTTGAAAATTATTCCAATGTCCTTCAGCATTTGTATCATCCAAACAACTTGTGTATAATTTATTGCAGCAACAACATACTCTGACTCAGCAGTAGATTGAGCAATACAGTTCTACTTCTTGCTCAACTAAGAAACCAGCCTTTTTCCAAGGAAAAATGCTCCACCACCTGTGCTCTTCCTATCATCTACATTACGTGCCCAATCAACATTCGTAAAATCCTACAACATAAAATCATCAGATTTTTCATACCATAATCCATATTCTACTATCCCTTTCAAATATCTAAAAAGTTCTTTTCACAACAGCAAAATGTGTCTCTTTAGGATCTGCCTGATATCTAGCCATAATTCCAACTACATTGGTAATATCTGGTCTAGTGTGTGTTAAATATTGTAAACCTCCAATGATTGATGTATACTTAGTCTGCCCAACACTTTGAGTCTCATCATCTTTAGTTAGTTTGTTCCCTGTCACCATGGGTGTTCCAACAAGTTTACAATCTTCCATTCCAAATTTCTTCAACATTTCCTTAAGATACTTGGTCTGAGATATAAATATGCCATTCTTACTATGATTAATTTGCAAACCAAGAAAGAATTTCATTTCACCAATCATTGACATTTCAAACTCATTCTCCATTTCTTTAGCAAAATTCTTACTCATTTTATCATTTCTTCCACAAATGATATCATCAACAAAAACTTCTATAATTAAGATTCTATCTTCATCAGTTCTTAAATATAAATTACTGTCTGCATTACCTTTTCTGAAACCAAGATGAAGTAGATGTTTATCCAGTCTTGCATACCATGCCATCAGTGCTTGTTTCAGTCCATATAGTGCCTTCTTCAGTCTGTAAACCATGTTTTCATCACCTATCAAAAGAAAACCATCAAGTTGCTCAATGTACACTTCTTCTAGATCACCATTCAATAATGTTGATTTCATATCCATCTGATACACTTTGAAGTCTTTATGTGCAGCATAAGAAAGGAATAGTCTCACAGCTTCTAATATGGAAACATGTATACATTTTTCTTCATAGTCTATCCCTTCTTGTTGTGAGTAGCCTTTACATACCAGTCTAGCCTTGTTTCTTACCACTGTGCCTTCCTAGTCTATTTTGTTTCTAAAAACCCACTTAGTGCCAATAAAATTCTTGTTCTTAGGTCTTCGAACCAATTCCCAAGTATTCTTCTTCTTTATCTATTCTAGTTAGTCTTCCATGGCTTTAGTCCAAGATTCATATTTACATGCTTCATCATTAGTCTTTGGTTCAACTTGAGAAATCAAACAGATCTCATCTCTAACTTTAGATCTAGTCATCATGCCTTTTCTTGCATCACCAATAATTTGTTCTTTAGGGTGGTTTTTCTTTAGATACCTTGGTGTCTTTAATGTCTTAGTAGCTTCATCTTGTTCTTCTTCTTCAATCTCATTCTCTTCATCAAGGGTCCTTCAGGTTCAGTAGTAAATTATCTTGATTCTGTTATCTAACCACAATCATACATTCTTTCCTGAATTTGAAATTTCTCATCTATCCTCACATCGACGCTTTCAATTAGATTTTTCAACCTCAGATTGAAACATTTATATGCTTTACTCTTAGTGGAATAACTAAGAAATATTCCCTCGTCACTTCTAGCATCAAAATTTCCTATTTCATCATCTCTTTTGATATAACATTTACTACCAAATATTTTGAAATATTTCACAGTAGGTGCATGATCAAACCATAATTCATAAGGAGTTTTATTTGTATCTACTCTGATCTGAATTTTGTTTAATGTGTACACAACACTGCCAACTGCTTCTCTCCAATGAACATGTGATACATTTCCTTCCAGCAACATACTCCTTGCAACATCTAATATGGCTATGTTTCTTTTCTCTACTATCCCATTCTATTGTGGAGTTCTAGGATCTGAATTATGTCTATGTATTCCATTTTCTTCATAGTATGTGTTAAATAGTTCTGATGTAAACTCTCCTCCTCTATCTGATCTCAAACATTTCATCTTTGAACCAGATTCATTCTCAACTTTTTCTTTGATCAACTTGAACTTGTCAAATGATTCATATTTCTCTCTCAAATATGTAACCCACATCATTCTAGAAATGTCATCAACAAAAAGTATAAAATACCTTTCACCATAGTATGATCTTGTTCTTGTAGGACAACATAGATCTGTGTGCACCAGATACAACTTCCCTTTTGTTGAATAAGCTTTTCTCTTGAAAGTGCTTCGAGTCTATTTCCCCATAACACATTCTCTACACATAATGTTATATGGCTTTACAATTTTAGGTAGATCTCTAACTTCCTTTTTCATACTTTTCTTCACAATGTTATCAAAATTAAAATGGCAAAATATTTTGTGCCATAACCAGCTGTCATCGACCTTTGCAAAAAAACAAGAAGCTTTAGATGTGTTCAATTCAAATACATTACCTCTGGATTTAGTACCAGATGCTATCAAGTCTCCTATTTTTCTATTGATAGTACACTTTCCATTTATGAATTTTAGTTGATAACCCTTGTCCACTAGCTATCCAACACTCAAAAAATTGTGTTTAAGTCCATCAAAAAGTAATACATTGTTAGTGTTAGTCTTTCGATCCGAGGAAATAGATCCAATTCCAATAATAAGTTTTGGAGTATTGTCACCAAATCTAAAAACACCACCATCATGTCTTTTCAAGTTTACAAACTTATTTTTATCTCCAGTCATATGATGTGAACAACCACTATCTATGACCCATTAAATTTTATTTTCAACTCAAGATACTAATCCTTTTTCTTCATGCATAGGCTCATCATCATTAATAGCAATAAATCCAATTTCATCATAATCACCATTCTCATCATCAGATATACCTTCACTAGCATAATAAAATTCCTTATCCTTTGAGAACCTAGACTTGAAAAACTTAGGTTTGTGCTTTAAAATTATTGTAGGACATCTAGATGAAAAATGACCAATCTTGTTACATGAAAAACATTTCAAAGGTAATTTGCCCTCAAAATCACCCTTACCTCTCTTTTCTCTTCTGGAAATCAATGCAAAAATTTCATCTAGCTTTCTTTATTCTTCCTATATCTGTTCCCATTCATCATCATAGGCTCCAAGTTCTTCTTTTAGATCATTACTTCTTGAGCTTGCATTCCCAGGTAAGATTCTTTTTCTTTTGTGCACGGTTGCTTTGAATGCTGACTCAACCTTAGCTAGAGTGTCTCCCAATTATATGGCTTCTAATGTAGTTATCTTTCCAATCAAAATTTCTCTTGTGAAGTTTGGTGTCAAAGGTATGATCTCCTCTATAACCTAAACCTTGGTTCTATATGCAGGTGTCAAAGATCTGAGTATCTTTGCAATAACTTCTTCCTCACTGTAAGTTCCTCTAGAGTTACTAATACCAGTAACTACCTCTATAATCCTCTGTGCATATGCTCAGATGTTTTCATCTTCTCTCATCTTCAGTGATTCCATCTTTGTCTTCCAGTTTTGTAACTTTGATTGTTTTGTAAATTTGTCTCCAACATATAGTGCTTCCAGTCTTGACTAGATTTCATGTGTAGAGTCCAAGTCCTTTACTTTAGTAAATTCTTCTTCTGATAATATGCTGATTAGGGATTCCCTTGCAACCATATTGCATGAGAATAACTTCTTTTTATCTTCACTGTATTTCTCTAATTCATCCTCAGTCTCTATCTTTTTCTTCTTATTTGTTATCATCCAATAGTCAATTCCTAGATATAGAAAATGTGTTCTCATCTTGTTCTGCCAACTGTCAACATTTTCAAAGTCAAACTTTGGACTATCCTTCCTATACTAAGTCATCTTCAGGATCACCTCAAGATGTTAAAATTTCTCTCTGAGGACCAATAGCTCTGATACCAATTGTTAGGAATAAGAGTCCACAAGACAACTAAGAGGGGGGGTGAATCAGTTGTAATCTAGATTATTAAACTTTATACTTTATAAACCAGATCTGCAAATGTAAATGATAACACATCAATAGACAACACCATAACACAATATTTGTTGTTGAGGAAACCCTATTAAAGGTAAAACCCCAGTGGGAATTAACACCCACAAATAAAGTACTGAGAGTATAATATCCCTATTAAAAGATATTAGCCCTATTAGGAGCTTGTTACAACATTTTAGTACATAGTCCCTGTTAGGAGACAGACCCTATTAGGATTCAAAGAAAATAGTAGGCTCACTTCCAAGGCACACTTCCCAAAGAAGCTTAAAGCTTCCCTCAAGGATTTACAATCTAAATCAAGTGTATAAGGAAAATACATATTCCAGCGAACTGTCAGATAGCAACTATCTTTGCTTGGTCATTTCCAATGATGTACAACTCTTCTTTGTATCCAGTAGTCAGAAAGCTTCAAAGCTTGCACACTTCTCTTTCTTTTGTCTGTCACACTTATTCTTAAGAATTTATCTTTCATATATACCCTCTTAACATAATTCATTAGGTTGGCTAGTTAAGCTTTCCTAATACTTAATTAACTAGGTTGGCCAATTAAGGATTTCCATCATACAAATAATTACATAGCCCCTTGCTAAGATACACACAATATCTAAAATAGGTATACAACATTTATAATTCATTACATATACTTTCAGATCCCCAATTCATGCTCATAATTAATTTCACACACTACATGTCTGAAGTCGGCTAGGAAATAGGTCTTCTCTAGAATACACGCCACAGCTGGCATTATCAGTATCCAATCAACAATCAAACTCAACCCATTACTCTATCATATGTTAGTTTTCCATCAGTAAGCTCTCAAGTTCTAAAATATCTTCACCAAAAAGATATACTCGAAACACAGAGACCTACTATGTCCAGAATCACAGTTACAGTCTAGAAACCCAGTCTCCACTAAATCAACTGTAACATCCACAGTAGGTAATATAAAGTCAAGCGACCTTACAGATAAGGTCAGCAAAACATAAGTACAACTTCAGTCATTCTAAAACATCCGTACAGTTTCTGTACAATGTATCCAGTTAAGTAGTTTGTCTATCTTCTTCATAGAAATATATGTTGACATCAGTGACAAAACATGAATATTAACAACATGATCAGTAACCAAAATTGATATCATCCAATATTTCCTTGGTGCTCCTACACCAATAACTTACCTACAGTCCAAATTTATAGCTAGAATGGAGGGACTATGGTGAGCTAGTCACCCTATTCCTAGGATTAAGGTGAATCACTCATGCTATTCCTTGCACTTTATGACAAACTTAGTTGTAGATTATAGCCAATCCCCCAATCTTCCCAAATCTCACTCCATTTTAATGCCACATGTTCCTACTCACAAAAAATAGAGGAAATTTCATGTAGAAAGGGGTTTTCATAAGTCAAACCTCATTTTAGGAATAAATACTAAAATAACAAGAAAATTTACTTTAAAGGAAAGCGTGCTAATATAGAGCAAAGAATAAATCTAAAAATGAAATACTTATACCTTCATAAACCTTCTTGATGTCAAAATTCCTATAAATATTCTTGAAATTGTCTTGGGTTTTGATAACAAAATCATGAATACATTAAAAAATACTTGGATATACAAGTTACTCCATGATCTTTAATGCTTGGTATGCTTGAATTGGACTTGAATCTTGATTTCTTAATTTTCCTTGATTTCCTTGTAGATTCTTAAGTGCTCGAGAGATATCTTATAAAGCAACCATTCCAGGATTCCAAGTTGGAGCCCATCACTAGGAAATGGGGAATATACGTGGCCCTATTCCCTCCATTAATGAGGTCTCAAATTGGGACCATGGGTCCTAATTGAAGAGAAGATGATGAAAACATAGGTGGAATTAAGTTGTGGTAAGTAGAACTGAGGTTGGATCAAACATAACAAACTTGGAAGACTAAGGACACTAAGATATGACCTAACTAAGAAATAAATTGTATAAGATACAATTTTTGTTGTTATATTTTGTCCCAAATTTTGGGTAGTATGAATATTATTGATACTCTCTTTAAGGTCTAGCATTCCAATCAACATGGCACATAGGATTAAATACCAAAAGAAATGAAAATTTGCATAATTAAGTCAAAGAGCTGAAAAATAATTTCAATAATTGGGTAAGTGCACCAAGTTGCTGGTCAGAAATGTGACCACACGAAAAAAAACTCAAAAGTTTACAAAACCCGTGTGGGTTATTGTAAATTCAAAATATTTAGCCTTGGTAAAACCGAGCCTCATAAAATAATTAAAAAAACTTATATTTCTTCATAACCCATGCGAGTTATGAAGAACTACAAGTTTTTTGAAAACCTTACAAAATAAAATAAAAATTATCCTGATTTTGTTATAATATAATGTAATAACACTAAAATAACTTCAAGAATAATGCAAAAAACAAGAGAAATTAGTCATCTGAAATCCAATGTGACAAAAAATTATAAAAACTTGTCTGTTAGTGTCGCAGAAAGACATGAAAAAATAATGGGCCCTTGGAACAAGTTGCAATGCTAATTGTTTGTCCTTTGGGAATAATATATTTAGCTCAATGGAATGCATATGTGTTCCATTGAGCTAAAAAGGTTAACATTCATATTTACTCATAATGTGTGTGGGTTCTGTAGAACTAAGACTTATGAAATATTTTTAGTTCTACATAACATGCACGTGAGTTATAGAGAGAGAGAGAGAGAGAGAGAGAGAGAGAGAGAGAGAGAGAGAGAGAGAGAGAGAGAGAGAGA
>MU225819.1:378415-389319 GCA_018584345.1 Thuja plicata | reverse complement strand
TATATATATATATCTGTGTGTGTGTGTGTGTGTTGTAAGATATAAAAATATATATGGGTGTATAAAATATATTTTAAGAAATGTAAGATAAGAAATTTGGTATCGAATTGATGATTGGATATAAGTGTATTGATTAATGCTCTTTATATTTGAAATGTTTGGGGAAGATAAGATTATCCTCCTAGCCCCAAATTTCACAAAGGAAAGATCCACTTTGATCAACCACAAGAAAATGGTCAATGCACAAATGCATCAATCGATCGGAAATAAGAAGAAAGAAGAAAACCTTACATTCCTTGTTTATGGGGAAAGAGGGTGTGTAATAGATCTGAAATGATTAAAACTTTAATTGAAATGAATTGAAGTCAAATACTAACCTCAAAGTATAGAAGATCTGGAAATTGTTGTTTTCTAGTGTCTGTATCAGGTTTCTAGAAATTCTGCAGCCGGATCTTGAACAGAAACATAGAGACAGAGAAAACCTAGGAATATTTTTCCTTTTGGTTGACCTTGAAACAGATGTAGGTCGACCTTGACTTGCATTGGTCCGATGGAAATTGTGTTCACAGATCCTAAAAGTTGGTTGAAAAGGGTATCCAAATATGCTCTATAATTCACTATCATGTACCTGTACCTACAATAAAAATGACTTTGTTTGTTGGGGGGAGGGTTTTTCCTTGGTCAAACCCTAGTTTTGGAATTAACCTTATAATAGAATTGAAATTGCAGAGACAAACAAAGTAAATGAACAAATTCACCTTGCTTGTATAGAAACCCTTGTGGTGGATTCAAATCCTTGGATCCACACATATGGATGCGCCAAATGGATATAGAATGTAGAATCTAGGATGTAGGATGTCTCAAATCAATTGCCTTTAGATCTTCAACACCAATCTTGAATGGATCTTGATATAGGAAGAAGCTTGAACAAATGTGGATGGATAAATCTTCAACAAGAGGGCTCCATAGAGCTTGAATCCTTCAATGCCCACCAATGGATCTCCTTGATGAATTGGATTCTTGAATGCTTGAATGCTTGAGAGTAGATGATCACTTCAATAGATTATGCATAGATGTTCATGTGTGTGGATGATATTGCTTCCTTTTTGCATCTTAGAGAAAAGGAGAGGAAAAAAGCTTCCTTATATAGAAATCTAGGGCACAAACTTATAGAGAGGTCAACATAGGAGAATTAAATTCTAATTAGGCCTTTACCCCTAGAAGTGGACCTATATTAAATATGTTTTTAAGATTCAAAATACTTTGGAGTCCGAAACAGTCGACCCGGAAATGGGAAATAATTCTTTCCAAACCCCGACATTTGGAAATCATAGAAACTTGAAATTTGGACCCTGGGTCAGGGTCGAGTTTGACCCTAACCTAGGTCAGGGTCAAGTTTGACCTTGACCCAGGTTAGGGTCAAGGTCAACCTTAACCCCGAGGTCAAGAACCCCAAATTCTCAGTGCAGGATATCAGAAATAAGTAGGAGAGAAGTGGAAAATAGGGCAGAACAGAGGGAAGAGATAGATCCAAGTCAAAGACCCATTCAAGGTGTTTGACATGACCTAAAACCACTTACACAAGGGGCTAAACCATTCCTAAATGTAAGTTCTTGCATTTTCCAACAATACATTTAGCCCCCACTTTAGCAAGAGTATGGACTCGATGCAAACTCTTGGTAAAGGAGATCATAAAGAAAAGATAATCTTAATCAAAGGGACAAAATAATCCTCAAGCCCCCAGGGACTCAATTCTTTGTCAAACCCAAGATTACAATAAGAGAGACATCACCAGTCAAAGAAAAATAGAGAGAAGGTGTGATTACCTCGGCCAATGTGAACATATGTCTCATTATGAATCACACAAGGAAAATAGTGCAACTGGAAAGATGGAGTTGAATTGCCTAGTGAATGTGGCTACTAACTAGTCAACCCATCAAGATTCACTCTCAGGAATATTCTATTCCAAAAGAGCAAAGCCAAAACTAGAGAGATCCAGTCTTAAGGTCACCTTCCGACCTTAAGGGATCAAAACTTTTTAAATTGAAATTGGAGGGATCAAGAGATCATATAAGGTAAAAATCCATGCTTTAAGGATTACTCTCTAATCCTTAAAGGGAGGAAAAAAAATTTGTAAGTTTGAAAATATTTTGAAAGTGCATGTGTGCAAAAAAGTGAGTAGAACGTATGCCCCCACATTGAATTCATTTCTAACACTTTAACAAGAGCAATGGCTTTAACAGAAACATAAACGACTCCACTGATTATGTTTCCAATACGTGATGCCCCCAAGTGAAGACAAATAAAGGGAAATACCACATAAACATATAGAGAACATAGAAGGGATCTACCTACCATGGGGTTAGTATGATTATATATATATATATATATATATATATATATATGTATGTATATATATATGTATGTATGTATGTATGTATGTATGTATATACATATATATATATATACATATGATATATATATATGTATATATATACATATATGTATATATATATATATCTATATATCTATATCTATATATAGATATATAGATATATATATGTATATCTATATATATATATATATGTATATAGATATACATATATATATATATCTCTATATATATACATATATATATATATATCTATATATATATATATAATATTATTGCAAATGAATTGACATCATTCCCTAGAGAAAGTAGAACTACAATTACAATGGAGGAAAGAAAATGCAAGAGTTACGAAGAAGAGTCTTTTCAGACCAAAACATGGAGACCAAAAAAAATTAGTGCTACCATGTCGCAAATCCAAGCGAATTAAAAACAATAGCATAGGTACAACATAACATGAAAATAACATATAAAAGAATAGAGATACATATAGAGGAATTGTACAATAGGTTCAATTCCTATATCATCTTGCACCAACAAAGTAACAAGGGTCGTATAAAAGAATCTAACAAACATTTAGAAAACACATTACGGGAGAAGCACAATACAACATGAAAACACATAAAAGGATACCATGGAGGACAAGCCAATCAAGCGCATCGCCTACTCTCCTCATCTTGGTCTATATCATTTAGGGAAGGTGGGAAAATTGCAAGAGGGACTATATCCAACATAGTAGGAATAATAGCCAGTTTCAAACAAGGATCCTCTTGAGAATCACGACGTTCGATACTAGGTGTAAATATCAATTGTGTTGAAAGCATATTAGGCAAATCAGTATCAATATCAATAGTCTCATATTCATCATTTGAATCATCAAGAGTATCTTCTTCATCAAGATTAATTAGAATAGAATCTAAGATACAGATAGAATAATCATAATCATTCATCTTAGCATCATTATTAAAATTAACTTCTTCCAGCACATCAGGCATAGGCTGGTCAAAAGAAGGTAAATAATTTTGAAGAATAGAGGCATGAGCCTTATCTTGAGCCTGATGCTTCTTATGATGTTCATTGGCAGATTGGTTATGTTTTGTCTTGTTTGAAATATGTTGCAAACTAGGAGGAACAACAACCAATTCCTTCACAGGTTCTATAGGAGGACTAGTAGGCTAAAAAACAACGCTAGGATCTTGATTAATAGAAATAGAAGCAATGTATAAAGGAGGTATGGAAGGCGTAGGAAACATAACACGGTTAAGATCCATCTGAGGCATGCTTAACTCAAGAATATTGCAATTTTTATAGGCTTGAGTGAAAAAGGTTATCAGGTCAAGAAGAACCATGAATTAGGTAATGAAGGCCAAAAAAAGTCAAGGGTAGCACAATCCCTAGGCCTAGAAGGATGATATAAACTATGATTAATTATTTTCACTTCTTCATCATGAATGAACTTAATACACTTATGGATAGGAGAAGCAACGACATGCATAGCACTCAACCAAGGAAAACCAAGATTAACTTGAAACTGATCAAAATTAGGGACAACAACGAAGGTAGTGTCCACCACTTTACCACAAAGTTCAATAGAATCAAATGATGGATAGAGAAAACCATTACAAGATTGGATCCACACATCAGATGTATTATAACAATCACGTTGTAAGTTCTTAGAGAAAATGTTTTCTTTAGTAATGACATTGACTAAGGATGTAGGATCAACAAGACAATGACGTCTAGGTATCTTAACAATCCTAGCATAAATGTAGAGGGGACCATCAGGAGCTTTAATAGTCTCAGAATCATCAAAGGTGATCGAGAGTTCCCTAGGTCTTTTATCCTTAGGTTGTTTTCAAGGTTTAGGTTGAGGTTTTGGTTTAGGCTTAGGTTGAAGTGGAACTTGAAGTTGAGATTGAGATGGAGGTTGGGGTGGAGATACAGGTTGAGGAAAAACAACATACTCCACATGGTTAACAATATGATTGAGTTCACCCACTTTGAATCATAAACAATATCCACAGAAGATGGATGAACAATGGTATTAGTATCATGTGTAGGAAAAGGATGTTAGTAATAACTGGGAAGGAGAGGGGGGGGGGGGGGAATCNGGATGTTAGTAATAACTGGGAAGGAGAGGGGGGGGGGGGTGAATCAGTGGCCTCAAAAATTAATCCTTAAATCAACACTTCAAAACTTATAACCATAGATTATATCTCAAGTTATCTTTTGTCCTACAAGATGAATGCCTTGAATAACTTATATCAATTTACTACTTGTCGGATTGCTCTATTAAACCTTCTTCTTTATGTTTACCAACCCAGAATTAAATATGTAAGATACAAAATAGTAAAGAGATGAATCATACATACATAACACATGGATTTTTAACATGGAAATCCTGTTAAGGGAAAAAACCACTGGGACCGATACCCCAAATTTTTACTCTTTTGAAGTGAGCCCTGTTAAGAGCCAACCTTGTTAAAGGTTACAAACACGCTGTTATGTGTGACCTTGTTAGAGGATTTTATACATAGAGGTTGTCACTTAGTATTGGGTATCTAATGCTTTCATCCTTGAATCAACCTCTTTCTTAGACTGTCAATAGTCATCAGGCATATCCAATGCTACTTTCATGAACCAACCTTTTTGGCACTCCTTGAGATGTACCTCAATATATAGAAGACTGTTAAGTCCTAATTGGTTAAGAGACTTGATGCTTCAATGGTTAAACTGAAACACTATGACCTATTCATATTGCAACTTAAATTGCAGATTTTTAGATCTATTTAAGTACATTACCTGTCTGACCAATGTATCAATTCAATCCTTGTGCTCCACACTTTCTTCTTTGTGATGTTGTGCTCACTGTTCATTGATGTCTACAGAATTTATTAGCTCTCCCTTCAGCTTATTTGGTCAAAACTGCATGAAGTTGTTCTTCATTAGTTTCTCTTCATCATCCTCTCTCTATTCATTTCCCTTTTTTGATCCAACTCGAAAATGAATTAAGCTTGTCTCTTATATAGACATAATATTCATTGTTTCTTGGTTCTTGATTCTTGGTGTGATAAATAATCCATCCAATTAGATTTAAAGCATAAATCTTGATTTGTCTCATAGATATCTTCTTGCCAATTGTACAAATCAGCTTTAAATCAATCACTTATCTCTGGTCAAATAAAACAAAGTAGATAACCAATTAAGTCTATATTTAGCTCTGCCAGCTAGATATTTTGTCATTTTCTAAACTTTCTATTCTATCAGTCACCACTTTAGTTAGTTATCAATGATAAATGACTATTCCATTAGTGTGACTTTAGTTATCATCAGGATCTCTGTCCTTGTCTTTTTCATTGGGCAACACTAAAATTTTTTCCATCAGGTTACTCTGTGTTTTTCTCGTCGGGCAACACTATAACTCTGCTCGTTGGTTAATTCTATGCATTTCTTCATCGGGAAACACTGTGACTTTGTTCTTTTACTCTGACTGTCGGGTGCACTCCGTTGGTGTATTTAGTCACTTAGTGAATACTAGACTTGTATACATTACTGATTAACATAGCCTTGATTCATGAGTTCTTTGAAGTCTTTGGTAGTATCTCCATGACCATACAAATTATATTAAGTTGACATCAATGACAATACAATATATTAACTGAATTTGATGCCTTGCATGATCATCAACTTAACATCTTCAAACATTCAATTAGTTTTTGATTACGGTAAAAGCAGGTTTTGAAGGGAACCCCGAAACCCTTTAACAAAACAAAGGAAGGAAAGGCATAAAAAGCCCCAACGAACAACAGATTGTCCTAAGGAGGGGACCAATCAACAGAGGGTCAAAACCCAGATTCAGCAATAACTATTATCAAAACAAAAAACAAAAGATCAGTTGGAAAGAAAACAGAGAAGAAACATTCAATTAGTTACATGTCATCAATCTCTCCCTTTAACATTGATGGCAACATACTATATTATCATACTATACTATTGCTAATACAATATGAAATATACAGTTTCATCAAGATTTTCTAATGTAACTATTACAAATGTCTGACTATCGGTAAGCTCAAATAGCTTTGATTTGATTCTTGTAGCTTTTTATCTTTTGATGTGTTGTGTTCTTTCCTTGTGTCAATTTCTCTCCCTTGATTGTTCTTTTCTTTTGATGTTTTCTCTTGTCAGCAACTCTCCCTTTGTATCAACAACTCTCCCTTTGTATAATCTTTCTATACAATCTCTCTCCCTAAGGATATAATCTCTCCCTATTGGAGTAATGTGATAATGGATAATCTCTCTCCCTTTCCAGAAGGATGTGATAATATGGATAATCTCTCTCCCTTTGACAGCAATGCCAAACAAATATCTCACAAATATCTGACATTAATGTAAAGCAATCTTTTCTTTCCATCCATAATATATTCCTTGAATTTTCCTTATCCATCAACAATACAACAATATGCTCTAGTGCTTGGTGATGATATATATTTGTTTGTATATAGATGTAGCTTTGAATTTCATCTGTTTTCTTGCATCAATCATGAATGATATTCTAATAATATGTAGGCTTATGCAGCCTTCTAGTCAGCTTACTGATTAGTAGACAAGGGTCTAACCCCTAGTCTCTTTCTTAAGTACTCAAATTCATCCTTGGGTAGTGGCTTGGTGAAGATATTGGCCAATTGTTCCTTTGATTGCACATACTCAAGTATCACCTCCTTTTCCTGAACTTGTTCTCTCAAATAATGATACTTGATGGAAATATGCTTTGTTTTAGCATGCATGAATGGATTTTTTGAAATGTTTATTGCACTTGTATTATCACAATAGATAATTAATGGTTCTAAAATTTTCATATGCATACCTTCTAGTAACTGTTTGATCCATGCAATATTTGAGCAGTTTGCAGCAACAACAACATATTCTGCCTCTACAGTAGATTGTGAGATGCATCTTATTTCTTGCTGATCCATGTGACAAGTCTGTCACCCATGAAGAATGCTCCTCCAGTTGTGCTCTTCTGGTCATCAATATATCTAGCCCAATCAACACCGGTAAAGACCTGAAGTTCAAATTTTCCTTCTCTTCTATACCATAAGCCATATTCCTTAGTATTCCAAAGATATCTTAGGATTGTTTTCACAACAGTCATATGTGACTCTCTGGGATTAGAAGAAAATCTAGCAACTATTCCTACTGCATGTGAAATATCTAGTCTAGTATGTACAACATATGATGCAGGAGCATCCTGGGTGTAAGGGAAATCTTGCATCACCCAAAAATATGTGTTTTTCTATTCAATAAGGGCTATTTTGTACAAAGCTGCTATTTTTGGAAGCTTACTATTTTTAGTAAGTTGGTCATTTGAACTCAGAATGTTCTAATTTTCCAAGTGAAGGTTCATCTTAGTCATATAAGAATGCTAGTTGAATTTCATTGCCAGATCATCTGTATTGGCGAAGTTATTAAGGATTTACTGTTGAGATTTTAGGGTGCAAAACCTTTGAGCTCAATTTTTAGGACCTTAGAGGCTCCAAATCGAGGTCAAACCCCTAGCTAACTGGCGCTTTGCATGTTAGGCACTGTATATCGCGATCTCCCCTTTCTGGAAAGTGGTATAATAGCCAATCAGAGCTACAGTTCAAAAGTTATGGCTTCCGAAAGTTGGGCTACCTAATCTCATGTTTTGCAAATATTTAAAGCCAACCCTTTTTTAATAAAAGTGAAAAATAATTAAATGCTAAGGGTAATCGGCCTTAATGGCTATATTTCTGGAACCTTCTCAGGCAGTGGAAAATTGCCTATTTAAGGAAGGCCCGTGGTGTTTTCTAGGGCAGTTCTGGGTGGTTATTTGAGGATTTTTCCTACAGATTATTGTAAGGGATGCCCATGTGGCTTTTGATATTGTAATTCTGAAGTTTGTAATTCCACATTTGTGGAACCAATAAGAAGCCAATTTTCTGTTCCTGCAAATTTCTGTTGTTTCTCTTTGTTTCTGTTGTGTACTTGTGGTATTAAGGGGAGTCCCCTTCATCAAGTGGTATCAGAGTGAGAAGTTCCTGAGTGTGTAGACATATCGTTGACTGTGAGATAGTTTCACTAGGACTGTGGTTAGGGTTTCAGTGATAAGCGTGAAAATTCCTCCACGAAGGGAGCGTGGCGGAAGAGCCGGAGGTGTACCACCTGAGGTTAGAGCCCTCCAGAGAAAAGTGCAAGCATTGCAAGAAGAGATTCGCAGAGGCATGAATCTTGCCATAAGAGAGGAAAGTGAGGATGAAGCTGACGTAGAAGGATATTTTGATCAGGAAGGCGAAACTTTGAACCAAGAGGAGGAAAGGCTTTTCCGGGCCATTTCCAAGATCGGGAAAAGACCTAAGCTTGAGGTTCCCACATTTTTGGGAAATATTAACCCAGAAGAGTTGTTCGACTGGATCAATCAAATAGAAGAATATTTTGAGTATGAAGATATTGACAATCCTGATAGGGTCAAATTTGTGAAGGCCCGACTGAAGGGTCATGCAAAGATCTGGTGGCAGGAGATTCAGTTGGAGAAAAATAGAAGAGGAAAGGACAAAATCATAAGATGGGATCAAATGGTGGATAAATTGAAGTGATAGTTCATTCCTGTTGATTATGATCTTGATCTACAGAAGAAAATGCAAGGTTTGAAGCAAGCAGGAAAATCTGTCTAAGAGTATACGGAGGAGTTCTATCGAATCCTCATCCAAATAGGCCATGCAAAAGCTGACAAGGAGAAAGTTTCCCGTTACCTTAATGGGTTGAGGCCAAGCATTCAGGAGGAGTTGAACCTGATCTGAATGAATAGTATTGAAGATGCCTACCAATTTTCCCTAAAGGTAGAGGAAAAGTTGAACAAGAAGTTTGAAAGCAGGCAAAGCGGAAGAGGTCGCGGTGGAAGATCTGGTGGACGATCTTATGGAGGCTAAAATGAAGATAAAAAAAAGAAGGATGAGGCTAGTAGTAGTCAAGCTCAGAGGGGCAATAATTTCAATCAAAATAATAGAGATCAAAGAGGAAGAGGACGAGGACAAGGATCAGGAAGAGGAGGCTTCCGTGGAATGTGTTTTCACTGTGGAGAAGAAGGTCACAGGGCATATGAATGTCCTTAATGCCAAGGAAGGGAAGATAGGAGAAATGACGGCCAGGCTAGAGTTGCACATGTGGATGAAGATGCAAAATCATCTCATTTTGAAGATGCTGAAGGAGGAGAATTCCTAGTTAACAGAAGAGTCCTGCTAAGTGGTGAAAATGAACCTGAGCAAAGGAGGAGCTTGTTTCGCACTAGGTGCAAGTGTGAGAATAAGTGTTGTGAAGTGATTATTGATAGGGAAAGTACTAACAATCTGGTGTCAGAAGAGATGGTCACAAAGTTGAAGCTCAAGAGGAAGAAACAACCACATCCATACTAGATCACCTGGGTGCAGGATGACCACAAGGTCATGGTTAATGAACAGTGCCTAGTAAAGTTTCAGATTGGAAGGTACTACGATGAGGTACTATGTGATATCATACCTATGGATGCTTGTCATATGTTGCTGGGAAGGCCATGGAAGTTTGATAGGCATGTTGTACTTGATGGTCATGCAAATACATATTCCCTGACAAAGGATGGAGTGCGACATAAGCTAAAACCACTGAACAATACAAAAGAAAAGGTATGTAGTAATGCAAGAATAACTTTTGTTGATGGAAGAAAATTCCTAGAGGGTATGAAGCATGAGCATATGTGTTTTTCTTTAATTCCAAAAGCTAGTAAAGAGGAAGTAGAAGACGTACCTGTAGAATTTGCAGATCTATTGAATGTGTTTCAGGATGTTGTATCCGATAATGTGCCCGATGGATTCCACCAGTAAGGAAGATCAGTCATCAGATGGACTTGATCCCAGGAGCCAGTTTGCCAAACAAGGGAACACACAGAATGACACCAGTAGAAAGTGAGGAATTGAATAGACAAGTGCAAGAGTTGTTGCAGAAGGGTTTGATTCATGAGAGCTTGAGTCCATGTGTTGTGCCAATAGTATTAGCACCAAAGAAGAATGGAGAATGGAGGATGTGCATAGATTCTAGGGCTATCAACAAGATCACAATCAAGTACAAATTTCCATTGTTGCGGATGGATGATATTATGGACTATTTGAGTGGAGATGTGTACTTCTCAAAGATAGATCTGAACAGTGGATATCACCAGATTTGAATCAGAGAAGGAGATGAATGGAAGACTGCCTTCAAAACAAAGGAGGGACTTTTTGAGTGGTTGGTCATGCCCTTTGGGCTAACCAATGCACCAAGCACTTTCATGAGGTCTTGAAATAATTTTTGGGTAATTTTGTCATTATTTACCTAGATGATATTCTGATCTTAAGTAAGACATTGGAGGAGCATCTAATGCATATTCGTAGGGTTTTGGAGAAGTTGAGGGAAGAAAAATTGTTGATTAATTTGAAGAAGTGCAGTTTTGTGAAGAAGGAGTTAGTGTATCTGGGATTTG
>MU225819.1:336099-376618 GCA_018584345.1 Thuja plicata | reverse complement strand
AAGAAGCATGATTCAGGAAATGCTTATGAGGTAGAATTGCCTACTGAGTTGAATATTTCACCAGTATTTAACATTGCAGATTTGATAGAGTACCATGAAGGGGGTGTTGAAGGTGAGGTCACAAAAATATAGTGGATTATTCTAGCTACTACTTCAGCTACCAAGGAGATTGAAGATATACTAGATAGTCATGTTGGCAGAAGCACAAGGATCATGATGTATGAAGAATATCTGGTCAAATGGAGAGGACAACCTGTAGAAGATTCATCATGGCTGACAAAGGAGGAGGTTGACCAAATTGGTTTTCCTCTGCACACCTGAGACGTGACAGGGTCACTTCTCAAATTACCCCTAGTGTCTGATGCAGGAGCATCGTGGGTGTAAGGGCAATCTTGCATCAACCAAAAATATGTGTTTTTATATTCAATAAGGGCTATTTTGTACAAAGCTTCTATTTTTGGAAGCTTACTATTTTTAGTAAGTTGGTTGTTTGAACTTAGAATGTTCTAACTTTCTAGGTGAAGTT
Organism: Thuja plicata; assembly: GCA_018584345.1. Taxonomy (NCBI): domain Eukaryota; kingdom Viridiplantae; phylum Streptophyta; class Pinopsida; order Cupressales; family Cupressaceae; genus Thuja; species Thuja plicata. The sequence goes on along the minus strand of MU225819.1, from coordinate 376,092 downwards.
TCATCTTAGTCATATAAGAATGCCAGTTGAATTTCATTGCCAGATCATCTGTATTGGCGAAGTTATTAAGGATTTATTGTTGAGATTTTAGGGTGGAAAACCTTTGAGCTCAATTTTCAGGACCTTAGAGGCTCCAGATCGAGGTTGAATCCCTGATTGACTGGTGCTTCGCATGTTAGGCATTGTAGATCGTGATCTCCCCTTTCCAAAAAGTGGTTATAATAGCCAATCGGAGCTACGGTTCAAAATTTATGGCTTCCGGAAGTTGGGCTATCTAATCTCATGTTTTGCAAATATTTAAAGCTGACCCTTTTGTAATAAAAGTGAAAAATAATTAAATGCTAAGGGTAGTCGGCCTTAATGGCTAGATTTCTGGAACCTTCTCGGGTGGTGGAAAATTGCCTATTTAAGGAAGGCCCGTGGTGTTTTCTAGGGCAGTTCTGGGTGGTTATTTGAGGCTTTGTCCTACAGATTATTGTAAGGGATGCCCATGTGGCTTTTGATATTGTAATTCTAAAGTTTGTAATTCCACATTTTTGGAACCAATAAGAAGCCAATTTTCTATTCTTGCAAATTTTTGTTGTTTCTCTTTGTTTTTGTCATGTACTTGTGGTATTAAGGGGAGTCCCCTTCATCAACATACATGACTTTTCCAATCATTGATCTCTATAAAGTCTGATTTACCCTCTCGGATGATTTGTCCTCCTTTGTCAATTTGCATCTAGTTTCCATCAATGTTACAACTGGTTTGGATTCTTCCATCTTGAATATTTTCATTACTTCTTTGATGTACTTGGATTGTGTAATGAAAATACCTTCTCTTTGTTGCATGATCTATAGACCAAGAAAGAACTTGATCTCTGCAAACATATAAATCTCAAATTATTTGCTCATCTCATTTGCAAATGATTTGCATAGCATATCATTGCCTCCAAATATGATGTCATCAACAAATATCTCAGCAATCAAAATATTAGCATCAGTATCTTCCTTCAAGTAAAGATTACTATTTTCACTAGTTCTAACAAATCCAATACTTATAAGATGGGAATGAAGTCTTTCATACCAGGCTCGAGGTGCTTGTTTCAATCCATACAGGGCTTTGTGTAGTCTACATACCATGTCCCTCTTGTTTGGATCAACAAACCCTTTTGGTTATTCAATGTATACCTCTTCTTCAAGTATTCCATTCAGGAATGCAGACTTGACATCCATTTGATATACCTTGAATCCTTTATATGCAGCATAAGAAATCAATATTCTTACTCCTTCTAGTCTAGCAATGGGTGAAAAGGTCTCTCCATAGTCAATTCCTTCTTCTTTTGCATACCCCTTGCATACTAGTCTTGCTTTATTTCTTGTGACTTCTCCATTCTCATTCATCTTATTCCTGAATATCCATTTTGTACCAATGATATTCTTGTCATCTGGTCTTGGTACAAGTGTCCATGTCTTGTTTTTCTCTATCTATTCAATCTCTTCATTCATTTCACTTATCATACTCAGAAATAAGACATCTTGTATTTAGAGACTTACTTCTAGTTCTCATACCAGCCTTCTTGTCTCCAATGATCTAGTTCTTTGGATGTTCCTTCTGAAATATCTTGCAAGTACAGGTTCAACTCTTTGTCTATCAGCTTGATCATCATTTTGTTCTTTGTCAAGTTGTGCATCATCTTGAGTAATATTCTGATCGTTGGTATTTGCATCCTGATGCTCAAGTGCAATGGTCTGTTTCTTAGGAGCTCTACATTGTTGGTAGGGTAGAGTGTCAGGTTCCTCATTGTAAGTAACTTATTGTAGTCGTCTAGTTCTTTAGTGTTTTCCTGTTCATTCTTCTATGCAAATTCATCTATCTTTACATTTGCACTTTCAACAATTTTTTTAGAGGATGTGTTTAGACATTTATAAGCCTTGCTCTTGGTAGAATACTCTAGAAAAATTCCTTCATCACTCTTGGAGTCAAATTTTCCATTTCTATCATCTTTTAAGATATAACATTGACTTCCAAAGAAATTTAAATAACTTACATTAGGTGTGTATCCATACCATATCTCATAAGGTGTCTTTTTGGTGTCTTTCTTCAATTGTACTCTATTTAATGTGTAAACAATAGTACTGACAGATTCCCTCCAGAAGATTTGGATGATGCCTTTCTCTATCATTAGTGTCCTTGCACAATAAACTATGGATCTATTCCTTCTTTCAGCAATTCCATTCTACTGCGGTGTTCTCGGTACAGATACTTTTCTTTTGATTCCATGCTCATTACAAAAGTTAGTGAATTCATCTAAAGTAAATTCCCCTCCTCTGTATGACCTTTAGCATTTTAACTCCTTACCACTTTTCTTCTCAACCATTGCTTTGTACCATTTAAACATCTTAAATGCTTCTGATTTATCTTTTAGAAACATGACTGTCATCATTCTAGAGTAATCATCAACAAAGAGAATAAAATATCTATCTCCATAATAACTCTTTGTCCTGATAGGTCCACATAAATCAATATGGACTAATTCTAGAATTTCATCAGATGTGTGGGTTTTGCTTTTAAAACTAGACTTGTCATTTTACCTTTTTGACAATTCTTACACATGATGTTATCGGGCTTGGTCATTGTCGGTAAGCCTCTGACATTTCTCTTTTTGCTAATGTTTATCAGGTTGTCAAAATTCAAATAACACAATATTTTGTGCCACATCCATATGTCTTCATTTTTAGCAATCAAACAGGTGGATTCAGTATCATTTAGATAGAATAAGTTACCTTTTGTCTACTCACCGGTACCAATCAGATTTCTAGATTTATTGAAGATCTTTGCCTTCTTATTTTAAAATGCTACTTTGTGACCTAATTTATTCAACTGAGAAACACTCAATATATTATAATTTAATCCATTTACCAAATAATCATTCTCACATTATTTTTGGTTATTCAACATTATTGTTCCTCTACCTTCAACTAGACAAGGTGTGTCATTACTCATTCTTACTGAACCACCTTTATAGTATTCAAAAGTCTCAAACTTTTTCTTATCACCAGTCATATGGTGAGTGCAGCCCCTATCTATGATCCAAACATCATTTTTGCTAATTTTAGATATGAGAATTGTTTCTACATACCTTTCTTCATCATCATCTGAATCATCCTTTACAGCCACAAACACCATCTCAATGTCTTCATTAGATTCGGTGCCAGTATCATCATCCTTGCATTTTTATAGGTAATTGGCCTTATTTCCTTGGTCCTTATAGTCTCAGGTATCTCTTCTTTATGATTGTTAGTAACTTCTGTAATCACCTCTGTCAGACTTATTTTCAAATGATCTGTCATTACTTTTGTCATCTTTTCTTTTGTTAGTACATCTTGCAGCAAAGTGTCCAATCTCTTTGCAATTAAAACAAACAAGTGGTAATTTACCTTTGTATTTACCTTTGCCTCTCTACATTCTTCTAGCCATAAGTACTTCAATTTCATCAAGGTCATCTTCTTCACTTTCACTATCACTATCTTTTCTCATAGTGTTTTTATGACTTGATTTACTTATTCTCATAGAAGTTTTGAATGCAGACTCTAAGTTTGGTAAGAAACTATTATCAAAGTTATTCATCTCAAATGAAATTAGTCTTCCAATTAAACTATCTAGAGTAACATGGTTATTTTCTATTGCTCTCATTTCTTGAATGGCAGATACTCTAATAGCATAAGTAGGCAATAAGGTTCTGAGTATTTTACTTACCACTGTATCTTCTTCTAGTACACCTCCAACTCCTCGGATAGCATTAACTACCTCTTTGGTTCTTGTGTTGTACTAAGTGATATTTTCACCTTCTTTCATTTTGAAGTCATCAAACTTTCCTCTAAGGCTTTCTGCCTTAGCTCTCAAAATATTTTTGTCACCACCATGTACAAGCTTTAATTTGTCCCACATTTGCTTTGCATTTTTGCATTCTTTGACATCTTCAAATTCAACATCGGAGAGTGAGGAAGAAAGCTCTATCATCATGCCATTATGTTCATTCTTCTCTCTCATTTGTTCAACTATTGGTTCTCCTATGGGAAACACATATTTGGTTTCTAGGAATTGAGTAACATCATTACCAATACCTGATAAGTGGAGTCTTATCCTGCTTTGCTATGAAACAAAATTATCTTTGTTCATCTTGGGCACATCTTGTCTATTCATCTTGTGATATTTGGCTTAGGTCTTGAAACCTTCATTCTAAGCACACAAGCTCTGATACCAATTGCTAGTAATAACTGAGATGGGGAGGGGGGTGAATCAGTAGCCTCAAAAATTAATCCTTAAATTAACCCTTCAAAACTTATAAACAGAAATTATATCTCAAGTTATCTTCTGTCCTACAAGATGAATGCCTTGAATAAATTATGTCAATTTACTACTTGTCAGATTTCTCTGTTAAACCTTCTTCTTTATGTTTACCGATAAACAATCATCTATTTACCGAAATATAGTAAATATGCAGAGTATACCGATAAATCCAGAATTAACTATGTAAGATATAAAATAGTAAAGAGATGAATCATACACACATAGCACATGGATTTTTAACGTGGAAACCTTGTTAAGGGAAAATAGCACTGGGACCGGTACCCCAAATTTTCACTCTTCTAAAGTGAGCCCTGTTAAGAACCAACCCTGTTAAAGGTTACAAACACACTGTTAGGTGTGACCTTGTTAGAGGATTTTATATATAGAGGTTGTCACTTAGTATCGGGCATCTAATGTTGTCATCCTTGAATCAGCCTCTTTCTTAGACTGTTAATAGGCATCAGGAATATCCAATGCTACTTTCATGAATCAACCTTTTTGGCACTCCTTGAGATGTACCTCAATATATAGAAGACTGTTAAGTCCTACTTGGTTAAGAGACTTGATGCTTCAATGGTTAAAATGAAACACTATGACTTGTTCATATTGCAACTTATATTGCAGATTTTTAGATCTATTTAAGTACATTACCTCTCTGACCAATGTATCAATTCAATCCTTGTGCTCCACACTTTTTTCTCTATGATGTTGTGCTCACTGTTTGTTGGTGTCTGCAGAATTCATTAGCTCTCCCTTCAACTTGTTTGATTAGGACTGCATGAAGTTTTCTTCATCAATTTCTCTTTAGCATCCTCTCTCTATTCATTTCCCTTTTTTTGATCCACCTTGAAAATGAATTAAGTTTGTCTCCTATATAGACATAATATTCATTGTTTCTTGGTTCTTGATTCTTGGCGTGATAAACAATCCAACCAATTATATTTAAAGCATAAATCCTGATTTGTCTCATAGATATCTTCTTACCAACTGTAAAAATTAGCTTTAAATCAATCACTTATCTCTGGTCGAATAAAACAAAGTAGACAACTAGTTAAGTCTATATTTATCCCTACTAGCTAGATATTTTGTCATTTTCTAAACTCTCTATTCTGTCGGTCACCACTTCAGTTAGTCATCGGTGATAAATGATTGTTCCATCGGTGTGACTTTAGTTGTCATCAGGATCTCCATCCTTGTCTTTTTCATCGGGTAGCACTAAAATTCTGTCCGTCGGATTACTCTCTATTTTTCTCTTCGGGCAACATTGTAACTCTACTCGTCAGTCAATTCTATGCATTTCTTCGTCAAGAAATAGTATGACTTTTTTCTTTTACTCTGACTGTTGGGTGCACTCCGTCGGTGTATTTAGTCACTTAGTGAATACTAGACTTGTATGCATTACAGATTACCATAGCCTTGATTCATGAGTTCTTTGGAGTCGCTGGCAGTATCTCCATGACCATATAGATTGTATTAAGTTGACATCAATGATAATACAATACATTAACTAATTTAATGCCTTGCATGATCATCAACTTAACATCTTCAAACATTCAATTAGTTACATGTCACCAAAGGATTCATATAGATTTGGAGGTTTTGATTAGGAGGAGAGATAGATTTGTTCCCATTACCTTCAAAATTATCAATAGATAAAGCATTAGAATCAATTAAGTGTTGAACCTTATGTTTTAGAGAATAATACTTGTCAGTATCATGGTCATTCTGACGATGATATTAACAAAAGGCTTTGGGATCAAAGGATTTTGATGCCTTCATAGTAGGAAGAAGAGTTTGAATAGGAGGCAAAGTAATCATATTAGCAGTCAACAATATACTCATAATAGAATGTAAAGATTCAAAAAGAGGAGTAAATATATGATTTAAACGAAAATCAGTGGATGTAGAAGTGACATTGTTGGATGCAGCAACTTGATCAACAACTACATTTTCTTGCTTATTTATCTTGACATAGTTGTTAGGTTTCTAAAACTTGTTGGGATTAGGAGAAACATCACTCTTATCAACTAGAATAGGAGCCATTGGAGTGTTGCTCTCAAATTGACTCACTTGTAATTAATAATGATGAAGCACTGCACAAAGTTGTTGAAAAGAGGTAAATTCAGTAAGCATAATCTTATCTCTAATATCCTTTTGTAAATTTTAAATAAACATATGATGAATATCAATATCAGGAACAAGATAAGAAATTTGAGCATAAAAATGCTTAAATCTACCAATAAATTTAGTCAAATTTTCTTTAGTATTTTGTTTACAATGCATCAAATTAGCTAAGATCACTTGTAGATGAATGTTACTTCGGAACTGTTGGATAAAGGCATTAGCATGTTTTGGAAAAGAATCAATAGAATAAGGAGGCAAGGAACAATAGAATTACAGGGCCTTATCACAAAAATTTCTATAAAACAACTTGGCTAAAATCCTATGGTCATGAGCATAGTCACTACAAAGGATTTAAAATATTTTAACATTAGTGACATGATCTCCCTTACCATTGTAATTCTCAAGACAAGGCTTATCGGCTTGCTGAGGGACAATAGTTTGAATAATATCTAGGGATAAATGACTACCCATGTTGTAGAGCCTCCCTCCTTTCCCTTTCATGATTAAATTCTCAGGAGCATGGATTGAGTTTGTTATTGCATTTTAGACCTTGTAGTACCCTCGTGAGATTGTACCCTTGGGGCGATCTGTGCCTACCTAATTAGTAAGACCTTCTTTAGACCGAGATGCATTGTGAGGTTCTGATATTTTATGATATACTTGGTTGAGATGATCTTGTGATGTTGTGATAATCTTGTTAGAGGCATTTATATGACTCACTCAATCTAATTTAGCCTTGTTCTCATTTTGTGGCTATCCCCACTGTTGTGCTTGAAACTTTAGAGAGACCCTAATTGGGTTTGCATAGCAATTCCTCTATCCTTAAGGACCTAGTATGTGAACCCTTTATGATACTTTATGGAATTATATATTTTGGGATAATACTGGACTTTGATGTACTCTATTTCTTCTTACTCATGTTAACAGTTGTACAAAAATATTATGTTGCAGTAGGGCTTATTGATTTACTAATTTTCATAACCAAAAGTTAAGTGTTTGAATATCGTGGATTGAATTAGAATAAGGAAATTGTGCTCATAATGGATAAGTTATGATTCTGATAAATGATAGGTGCTTATATGTTATTTTCATAAGAACATGAATTGATCATTTAATTTGAGTCGTAACTGTATGTAGAGACGTTCATTTAATGATGAAAAGGGAATTGCAAATAAACAATAGATTTGTTAAATTAAAGAGCTAACATGAAAATGTTATGATGGATTATCATTATAGGCACTATGTTGAGTATCATTAAGATGAAACAATTAGGATTAAGTGTACTGAGATGTGAATTGCATTCTGAAGTGAAATTGATGACAATTAAAATTATATGATGATTGATGTGTACCAATGTTTTCATGAGAGAATTAATTTGGGAATACTGTTTTGGAATTATTGGTGAATTATGTGGTAGAGGTTGTAAATAACATGTGTTGAATTTTTTCATTATGAATGTCAATTTTATGTATTATTTATTTCCTTGGACTACTGATGTTCAATTTTAGTGTGCAGGGGATTTGACCATGGAAATAAATGGGGGAACCAAGCATAGGTATATGTGAATTCAGTTAAAGCAAAGGTTGCATCTAATGAGAGACAAGACCTCATTGTACCATTATTTAATTTGTAAATGTAAATGTATGATTGTTTGTATTTAGTTCATAAATGTTAAATTTATATTTAATTCCTCATGCTTTACACTCAAGTGGATATGCCATGTGTCTAGTGATGTGTAAGTGTTTGTATTTGTCACTTGACACTTGTGTATGTACTTTGGACCATGACATGTCCACTTGGGGATTGGGTGTCCACCTACCTAGGCTAGTACTATAGTGGATCCCCATGTGCATTCCTTGGTTTGGGAGATGGAGGTGTGGTCATTTCAATTGAATTTCGTGAGTATGTTTTAACTGGACTTTTGGAGGGTTAGAAAAGTGCCTAGGGGTGTGTTAGGGTCCTTTTTAGGTATATCACTTAATATACCTATGGGTAATGGTCATTTTTAACCCTAGGATAACCCTTGGTTGATAAAGAGACCCTTCCAAAAGTTAGATTTTCAAGATGGACGAAAATTAAATTTTGGAAGCATGACCTTAGATAGATGACCCTTCCATTTAGGTGCAAAGACTTTGCCTACCTTTTTTAGTTTCCCTTTTAGGATCCAATTTTAGAAATTCGTAAGAAGCTTAGGGAAGAGAAACCAATGAGAGGTTTTCCTTTTTCCCATGATTTTCTAGTGGCTTTTTTAGTGGACTCTCCATGTTGTAGAGTTTGAAAACCCACTCTCTATCTTAGATACATTGTTAGTTTTGGAGAAGTTGGGAGAAGGAGACTTAAGAAAGAGGGAGCTCTTCATAAAATTTCTTTCTTAAACTTGGATCGAGGCTGGTGACACTAACACTTTGTTCTTTTTGTATTCACTTGTTTTTTCATATTGGTAGCAGCATTATGTTGGTTTGCAAATTACTTGTTGTAAGCAATCCTTTCATGTTAGTTTATGTGTTGTGATGGAAGTTTTGAGTTTGGTTTCCTTCTTGTATTGTGATTTTCTTTTGTTTTGTTTTGAATGCATTTGAGAATGGGGGTCTCAAGGTCCACTCACCCTTGGAAGGGAAGGGTATCCTTGGGGGTGAAGGTATAGGGACAGCCCATGAGTGTAGAGTCTCTCCTCAAGGAGGAGAGGGAGAAAATATGGAGTATGGGCTCCATGAATTCAATCCATTTTTTTTAATATTTCAGGGGTCATAAGAAAGTTGTTTATCGCTTGAAGCCTTGGGGGGCATAAAGGAGTTGTTGTGCACTTGGAAGGAGATGAGAAAATGTTGTTTTTGATGTCTTGTGAAGGCTGTTTTGTTTCTTGCTTTGGATGGATTTCTCGGCACTTGGTCCACTTCACCCCATTGTAGGGTCAATATGTGACCCATTGTGATAGCCATGGTTGGGAGATTTTGTGTTATGTTCTTCTTAATATTTTGTTGTTTGTATGTGTGTTTCCTACCTTGGTTTGGTTCCCCAAGCTCGGGGGTGGCCTCTTAGAGGCCTAGGATGGGAGGTGAGCTTCTCATGGTCTTTTGAACTATTGCAGGTTTTGGATGCATTAAAATCTTGAAGAAATGAGGAGAAGAAGCCTGATTAGAGAGGACTTATGTATTCATATTCCTATATTTTGTGTAGCCAATGTGAAATATTTTTCTTGTAAATATCTTTGAAAAGAAAAGAAATGCAATGTTAGTATTCTTGAAGTGTAGTAGATGAAAAAAAATTATTGTAAGTTCTTATTTGTAATGTAAAAAAAATTGTAAGAGAAATGTAGTGTGAAAAGAAATTTGACCTTCTATAAGTCTTATGTTATCTATGCCATTTTATTGGAAGTTTAATAAAAATGATTACTTCTACTTTTTACCTTTATGAGAAAATGTTCGTTTTGGAAAAGTATAGAGAAATAAATATGCAAATCTGCCATTATTAATACTCTGTTCTTTCTACTAAATGATTAAAATGTAAATTTTAAATATTCAATCCTTAGGGTGCTAGTATTCTGTATATTATTATAGGTACCAAAATAAAAATATGTAGGTTCTTATATGTGCATGTGAATATAAGTAAGATCTGATATATATCCATCAAAGCTTCTTTTTACATTATGTTTTAGGAAGTGGATTTCTTAAAACTTCATGTTAATGTAGCCTCTTTGCATATTATATATAATCTGATATATTTTCTTATACTTATTTATGTTATTAATACTCTATTTTAAATAAGCAAAGAAAGAAAGAAAGAAAGAAAGCAAAGAAAAAGTGAGCACATATATTTATATGTATATATTCTGTTTTAAAATTCTGTTTATGGATGCATATGAAAATCTGAACATTTTAAATATTTCCATAAGTATCTATATCTAAAATTTATATATACACACATTGTTTTTTATTTTATTTTTTATTTTAAATTCAAAATAGATCCTTATGTATTAATATTAGATTTAAATTAGTTATTAAATTCCAACATTTATATATATAAATGGTATATTTAGTTCTAGTTATTATTTTATCCTTATTACTCGTAGTTGGTTATATATATATAGTTCTAATATTTATTTAGACCCTCTTATATCTGACTCGATATATGTATAAATAAAAAATGTTTATAAATATATATAAAACTGGTTGTATATATATTAAAACTGAACATTTTATTTAAGGAAAAGAAAAAAGACATAAAACCAGCTAATATCTTAAGTAAACTAAAATGCATTAAACATAGCTTAAACTAGATTTTTAAAAATAAAATAAATATATAATAAACAATATTTATTTTTGGTCCTGAGAAGTGGGCAGCTGCTGCCGCGCCCCCATGCGGTGGTTACTGGGACGGTTGTTGTCGTACCCTTCCCCACGCGGTGGTGACAACCACAGTTCGTGGAAAGCCACGACTGTGGCCTAGCCACAGCGATGAGGGGAGAGGCAACATGCCTCCCTAGCCTCCCCCACGCAACCACATTTCATAGCTGCCACCCCCATACAGAAATCCCCTCCACAAAATTTCTTAGAAACAAAAATACTACACCCCCAGCACCATTATATTGAAATAGATCGCAGTCTACGTTAAAAAAAAAAGAAATTATTATTGCATACCAATAAAAGACAGATTGAAATAATATAGCTATTTCGCAGCCCTCCTCTTGTAACCAAAAATAATAATATATGTACACATTTTTGTATATAAGAATATATACAAATTAATGTACATATGCTTATATATAAGGACATATGCATATATATGAACTTTTTTCTCTTCCATTGCTTTTAACCTGCAACAAAAATCATGTAAAAGAACAAAAGAATAGGCATTAGGGTTTGAATATGTTGTGAGAGAGAAAAGAAGAAAATAATCCTTCTTTTGGACTTCTTATTTTGCCTCTAACCCTAATTTTGAATTAGGGTCAAGGTTTGCAAGATAGAGTTGACTTTATATTTTTGTTTTTTTTTCCATAATGAATGTGCGTTTTAAAAAAGGAAAGTTTGAAATCTGCTTTTAGGAGGGAAAATTTATTTAGTCTCAATTAATATTAAATCATCTTTCAATTTCACCACTTGCTTAATTAATAATTATAGTTTATTGTTTCTATTATTTTGAGACTTTTATTGGGAATTTAGTGAATGAGATTTATTTATTGATTTAAATGAAATGTAGTAATTTGTATTACTTAATGAATTTAATGTCTTTTATATTTATTTATTTTTCTTTTATGAAGTGATTTTCTTCTTAATGTATGGCTTTTTTGGTTGTTTTATTTCATAGGATATTATTAAGTTGATATGTGTGACTTGTTAAATTAATTGAATTTAGTTATTCAAACTATTTACTTAAGAGTAATTTAGTGATTAACTTATTAGAGTTTCAAGTGTGGATAATTAGAAATTTATAAGATAGAAATAAAATTAAGTATTTAGTAAGATGTTTAAAGAAAATATATTTTAGCCATTATATAGATCTTTTTTGTTAAATGCTTAATGGTGAGAGAATTTTAGAGTGAAATTTAATTATTGAGGAACATTCTAATAACAATTAAGTGATTATATTAATAAGTTAGGTGTAAGAGAATAGGGGTTAATTGGATTATTAAATCTATGATTATTGACTCAATATTAAACTTACTATATGTGGGTTTCTTGAGTAAATCATTAATTAATTTAATTTAATTTGTTGCATGTAAGAGTAACTTAAACGATTAATTTATTGAAGTTTAAATAAATATAATTAGAAACTTGAGTGGAGTTAATTAAATTTTCTAATAAAACACATGATAATGTATTTGAATATTTAATATTATATTTAGAATATTATGATAAGGTGATTATTGTTTGCGATTAAGTTAATTTCAAAATAAGTTAGTAATTGAAGATTAAAAAGTTGATTAAATATCGTCGAATTAATTATTTTTGAATTTAATGTAATATTTAATTAAACATTAGAAACTTTAAATAGTCAGATTTACCATAGATGTATAGACTTTATTACACTTTATTGGAATGTGAAATTTTATCAAGGGTGCAATTTTAATCTATTAAAGATAATATATTAATTAATCCTTTCATCTTCAAACTTTATTAAAAAATTAATTAAATTAAATTATATCAACTTACTAATATTATATTAAATGATATTAAAACTTAGTATAATGAGTAGGTTAACCCTTCTATGGATTAATTCCTTACTCAAGATGTTATTAGGACAAGGAACCTAATTAGTGATTTAACAATTTAAACCTAGATGCTTACCTAATGGGTTGAGGGATGTTGACACGTGGTCATAATTTCATCTTGACCCTAAGAGTGACTCTTGTACTAACGTAACCTAACTCATTTACTTTGTAACTTCGAAACTAGTTAGTAAACTTGGAAACCTCACAACTGAAACTAACATTGTATCTATTGCTTTAAAAAAAATAAAACTTGCTGCATTTTTTTTTTTTACGTTAAATTTAGGGCATGACATTTTTGTATCAGAGGTAGGTTCAACACTAGGAACCTTGTAAACCGTTATGCTTCACTTAGGAGTATATTCTTCTTGGGTAGGAAACCCTTAGTTGTGCTATTAACATATAGAGAGTAAACCAGAATGAGGATATGTCCTCGTGACATGTGGGGTGCAGGATGAGAGGCAGAGGTTCTGGAATAGATTAGGGACCCCCCCTTTGAGAGTTTGTGATTTATGTTGTAACCTTGTAATGATCTTTTGGCATAGGGTTTAGGATGGTAATATCTGGCCTAGGGGAAAGTATTGCATATGTGTCCAAGGTAAAGGAAATCGGTATTGGCCCTTATATTGCTTTAGTTACTAAAAGCATAGTGATGTGTTAGTGTGGCACATTTCTTGGGTAAGTGCTTGGAGGTTACTACGTAGTGTTTCCCTTAGAATCTGTGGTGGATACTCCCTCTTATGTGTTCGATTTTAGTTGCATTTTTCTGTGAATGATTTTCTTGATTTATTTATTTTCTTAGTGGAGCTTTCCACATGTTGTGTGGGCTAGCATCTTTTGGTTATTTCTTTTAATTGGAATCAGTCACCAAACTGTTGTTTCTAACTCTTTTGATGGTTATCACTTTGGATTTATTGTTGAAATGAACTTATTTTGAAAATTTACTATTGAAATTCTTAAATTCCCCATTTAGGTTTTATTTATTTATTTTTATCATGGTTACTATTCTGAATTTTTCCTTTTGTTGGCCAGTCCTATGTTTTATGACTCTATCAGTCTCAATATGGGCCACTGATAACATGTATAAGAGAGAACACCAAGTAGAGCATACTATTTTTCTTCATTGGGTAATACTAAACTTAGGAGATATGATCTCAACTCTATTTTAAAGGTGTAACCGGGTTGGGAATTCCTTTTAATTTTGAAAGGGAGTTCCAGTTGGTAATAACGTTAATGCATGGTGGCACAAACTATTACAAACATACGAATTGAATCTGGCCATCAATGGGAGTACATACCACATTATGTGATTTTTGGTAAGTATGTACCATGAAAGGACTCTAGTGGTATGAATTTTTACTTTGAACAATAAAGGATAATCAGATGTTTCAATTACCTCTATTGTGTGGAAATTGGAAATGGTGTACAGATGCTACTCCAATTGATGACCTTGCATATCTTATTGGTATTTGTATAGTATTTAAATTTGGCAATAATCCTTAGCGTGCATACTCTATGGAGCCCCTTATTGCCCTGGATGTGAGTTAGGACTTGTGATGTGCCCTTTTCTTAGAAATACGATGATGTATAGCTGCGAACGATCTAGTCTTCTTGTGATTTTGGCCCTTATGGTGGGCCTTGATGATCATATGATGACATAACAATTACACCTTATCTTCATTTTAGATATGATTAAGTGTTGATTAGGTTTCCTTTCCACTCTTGGTGAGACTCCATGTTAGATATTTGGGGTACCACAGGATAGATTGTTAAGCGACATTCCTAGTAGTGGGATGGAGGAGCAGGAAAACTCTTAGGGATAGATTACCCTATTTTGATTTGGTGCGAAGATGGGAGTAAGAGGATGTCTACTTTATGGATCCATTGCCACCTTATATAAGGTGAGACTAGGATCCAGTAGGGAAAATGATCATGTTCTCTAGAATGAAAGATCTCTTAGCACCAACAGTTAACTTTTCTCCTACATTAGGGAGATTGAGTTGAGCCCTATTTATTCCATCAAATGGAAGGAGTGCATTTGATCTCTAATTTGGTAAGCATCCTTGTGCTCTAGATAAAATATTATTTGTGTGTATTTTGTTCAGGACACTAGTTTTGGGTAGAGTTTATGAGATTCTAATGGGATGTAAGGGGTTCTCTAAGTGAACATGGTAGTGTCTTACTATTAATTTAGATAATTATACAAATATTTTCTAAGTCAATAACTCAAAATCTCTTAACACTACGAATGAAGGATCTTGGAGGAAAATGTTCATCTTTGGATTCCCTTTGGTAAGTAGTGAGGATTGCTATGTGCCTTGGTTGACTGAGACCTTAGAGTATGTGTTTATAGCTTGCATTATATCCTTGAGTATTTGACTATGTCAATATACTGGTAGTCTTATGGTGTGTGCTGAATTCCTCAGCTAACATTAAACTTGTGGGTTAGGAAAACTCTATTTGAGTACTCACATTTGGTTCAGATATAGTCATCGCACCTTCAAGTGCTTCTCTTGGTTTAGTGCATAGGCTTCCAGGAGTAAGCCTAGTCCTTGGGGGGTGATGTAGACCCTCCCTCCTTTCCCTTTTATGATTGAAATTCTTAGGGGCATGGATTGAGTTTGTTATTTCATTTTAGACCTTGTAGTACCCTCATGAGCTTGTACCCTTGAGGTGATCTGTGCCTACTTGATTAGTAAGACCTTCCTTGGAATTGAGATGCATTGTGAGGTTTTGATATGTTACGATATACTTGGTTGAGATGATATTGTGATGTTGTGATAATCTTGTTAAAGGTGTTTATATGACTCACTCGGTCTAATTTAGTCTTGTTCTCATTTTGTGGCTATCCCCACTATTGTGCTTGAAACTTTAGAGAGACCCTACTCGGGTTTGCATAGCAATTCATCTATCCTTAAGGACCTAGTATAAGAACCCTTTATGATACTTTATGGAATTATATATTTTGGGATAATTTTGGACTTGTACTCTATTTCTTCTTACTCATGTTAACAGTTCTACAAAAATATTATGTTGCAATAGAGCTTATTGATTTACTGATTTTCATGACCAACAGTTAAGTGTTTGAATAGCATGGATTGAATTAGAATAAGGAAATTGTGCTCACAATGGATAAGTTATGATTATGATAAATTATAGGTGCTTATATGTTATTTTCATAAATACATGAACTGATCATTTGAGTTGAGTCGTGACTATATGTATAGACATTCATTTAATGATTAAAGGGGAATTGCAAATAAACAATAGATTGGTTAAATTAAAGGGTTACATGACAATGTTATGATGGATTATCAGTATAGGCACTATGTTGAGTATCATTAAGATGACACAATTAGGATTAACTACACTGAGATGTGAATTGCATTATGAAGTGAAATTGATGACAATTAAAATTATATGATGATTGATGTGTACCAATGTTTTCATGAGAGAATTAATTTGGGAATATTGTTTTGGAATTATTGGTTAATTATGCGGTATAGGTTGTAAATGACATGTGTTGGAATTTTGTTCATTATGAATATCAATTTTATGTTTGATTTCTTTCCTTTGACTACTGATGTTCAATTTTAGTGTGCAGGGGATTTGACCATGGAAATAGATCAGGGAACAGAGCATAGGTATATGTGAATTCAGTTAAAGCCAAGGTTGCATCTAATGAGAGACAAGACCTTGTTGTATCGTTATTTAATTTGTAAATGTAAATGTTTGATTGTTTGTATTTAGTTCATAAATGTTAAATTCATATTTAATTCCTTGTGATTTATGCTCAAGTGGATATGCCATGTGTCTAGTGATGTGTAAGTGTTTGTATGTGTCATTTGACACTTGTGTATGTACTTTGGACCATGACATGTCCCCTTGGGGATTGGGTGTCCACCTACCTAGTCTAGTACTATAGCGGATACCCATGTGCATTCCTTGGTTAGGGAGATGGAGGTGTGGTCAATTTAATTAAATTTCATGAGTATGATTTAAGTGGATTTTTGGAGGGTTAGAAAAGTTCCTAGGGGTTTGTTAGGGTATTTTTTAGGTATCCCACTTGATATACCTATGGGTAAGGGTCATTTTTAATCCCAGGATAACCCTTGGTTGATAAAGAGACCCTTCCAAAAGTTGGATTTTCAGGATGGACAAAAATTAACTTTTGGAAGCATGACCTTGGATAGACCACCCTTCCATTTAGGTGCAAAGACTTTGCCTACCTTTTTTAGTTTCCCTTTTAGGATCCATTTTTAGAAATATATAAGAAGCTTAGGGAAGAGAAATCAATGAGAGGATTTGATTTTCCCCATGAGTTTCTAGTGGCCTTCTTAGTGGTGACTCTCCATGTTGGATATTTTGAACACCCACTCTCTATCTTAGAGACATTGCTAGTTTTGGAGAAGTTGGGAGGAGACTTAAGAAAGAGGGAGCTCTTCATCAAATTTCTTCTTTTAACTTGGATCTAGGTTGATGACACTAACACTTTGTGCTTTTTTTATTCACTTGTTTTTCATATTGGTAGTAGCATTATGTTGGTTCGCAAATTAATTGTTGTAAGAAATCATTTCATGTTAGTTTATGTGTTGTGATGGAGGTTTTGAGTTTGGTTTCCTTCTTGTATTGTGATTTTATTTTGTGTTGTGTTGAATGCATTTGAGAATGGGAGTCTCAAGGTCCACTCACCCTTGGGAGGGAGGATTAGCCTTGGAGGTGAAGGTATAGGGACAACCCACGGTTGTAGAGTCTTTCCTCAAGGAGGAGAGGGAGAAAACAAGGAGTATGCGATCCATGAAGTCAATCCATTTTTTTTTATATTCTGGGGGTCATAAGGGAGTTGTTTATGGCTTGAAGCCTTGGGGGGCATAAGGGAGTTGTTGTGCACTTGGAAGGAGATGAGAAGATGTTGTTTTTGATTCCTTGTGAAGGCTATTTTATTTCTTGCTTTGGATGACTTTCTCCCTTTGGGTACTTTGTCCACTTCACCCCATTGTAGGGTCAATATGTGACCCATTGTGATAGCCATGGTTGGAAGATTTTGTGGTATGTTCTTCTTAATATTTTTTTGTTTGTATGTGTGTTTCCTACCATGGTTTGGTTCCCCAAGCTCGGGGGTGGCCTCTTAGAGGCCTAGGATGGGAGGTGAGCTTCCCATGGTCTTTTGAACTATTGCTGGTTCTGGATGCATTTAAACTCTTGAAGAAATGACGAGAAGAAGCCTGATTAGAGAGGACTTGTGTATTCATATTCCTATCTTTTGTGTAGCCAATGTGGAAGATTTTTCTTGTAAATATCTTTGAAAAGAAAAGAAATGCAATGTTAGTATTCTTGAAGTGTAGTAGATGAAAAAAAACTATTGTAAGTTCTTATTTGTAATGTAAAAAAAATTGTACGAGAAATGTAGTGTGAAAAGAAATTTGACCTTTTATAATTCTTATGTTATCTGTGTCATTTTATTGGAAGTTTAATAAAAAGGATTACTTCTACTTTTTACCTTTATGGGCAAATGTTCTTTTTGGAAAAGTAAAAAGAAATAAATATGCAAATATGTCATTATTAATACTCTGTTCTTTCTACTAAATGATTAAAATGTAAATTTTAAATATCCAATCCTTGGGGTGCTAGTATTCTCTATATTATTATAGGTACCAAAATAAAAATATGTAGGTTCTTATATGTGCACGTGAATATAAGTAAGATCTGATATATATCCATCAAAGCTTCTTTTTACATTATGTTTTAGGAAGTGGATTTCTTAAAAGTTAATGTTAATGTAGGCTCTTTTCATATCATATATAATCTGATATATTTTCTTATACTTCTTTATGTTATTAATACTCTATTTTAAATAAGCAAACAAAGAAAGAAAGTAAAGAAAAACTGAGCACATATATTTATATGTATATATTATGTTTTAAAATTCTTTTTATGGATGCATATGAAAATCTGAACATTTTAAATATTTCCATAAGTATCTATATCTAAAATTTATATATACACACATTATTATTATTATTATTATTTTTAAATTCAAAATAGATCCTTATGTATTAATATTAGATTTAAATTAGTTTTAAAATTCCAGCATTTATATATATATAAATGGTATATTTAGTTCTGGTTATTATTTTATGCTTATTAATCTTAGTTAAATATATGTGTGTGTGTGTGTGTGTGTGTGTGTGTGTGTGTAGGTACGTACGTACGTACGTACGTACACACACACACACACACACACACACACACACACATATATAGTTCTAATATTTATTTAGACGCTCTTATATCTGACTTGATATATGTATAAATAAAAGTGTATATAAATATATATAAAAATGGTTGTATACATATTAAAACTAAACATTTTATTTAAGGAAAAGAAAAAAGACATAAAACTAGCTAATATCTTAAGTAAACTAAAATGCATTAAACTAGATTTTTAAAAATAAAATAAAATAAATATATAATAAACAATATTTATTTTTGGCCCTGTGAAGTGGGCGGCTGCTGCCGCGCCCCCATGTGGTGGTTGCTGGGATGGTTGGTGTCGTGTCCTTCCCCACGCAGTGGTGACAACCACAGTTCATGCAAAGCCACAGCTCTGGCCTAGCCACAACATGGAGGGGAGAGGCAACCTACCTCCCTAGCCTCCCCCGCGCGACCACATTTAACAGCCGCTACCCCCATACAGAAACCCCCTCCACAAAATTTCTCAGAAACAAAAATTCTACCCCCCCAACACCATTATATTGAAATAGATCGTAGCCTACGTTAAAAAAAAAAAGAAATTATTATTGCATACAAATAAAAGATAGACTGAAAGAATATAGCTATTTCGTAGCCCTGCTCTTGTAACAAAAATATATATATGTACACATTTTTGTATATAAGAATATATACAAATTAATGTACATATGCTTATATATAAGGACATATGCATATAGATTATTGTTTCTCTTCCATTGCTTTCAACCTGCAACAAAAATCATGTAAAAGAATAAGCATAAGGGTTTGAATATGTTGTGAGAGAGAAAAGAAAAAAATAATCCTTCTTTTGGACTTCTTATTTTGCCTCTAACCCTAATTTTGAATTAGGGTTAGGGTTTGCAAAATAGAGTTGACTTTATATTTTTGTTTTTTTTCATAATGAATGTGCCTTTTAAGAGGTAAAGTTTGAAATCTGCTTTTAGGAGGGAAAATTTATTAAGTCTCAATTAATATTAAATCATCTTTCTATTTCACCACTTGCTTAATTAATAATTATAGTTTATTGTTTCTATTATTTTGAGATTTTTATTGGGAATTTAGTGAATGAGATTTATTTATTTATTGATTTAAATGAAATGTAGTAACTTGTATTACTTAATGTCTTTTATATTTTTTTTTTCTTTTATGAAGTGATTTTTTTCTTAATGTATGGCTTTTGTGGTTGTTTTATTTCATAGGATATTATTAAGTTAATATGTGTGACTTGTTAATTTAATTGAATTTAGTTATTCAAACTATTTTTTTTAAGAGTAATTTAATGATTAATTTATTATATTTTCAAGTGTGGATAATTAGGAATTTATAAGATAGAAATAAAATTATGTATTTAATAAGATGTTTAAAGAAAATATATTTTAGCCATTATATAGATGTTTTTTGTTAAATGCTTAATGGTGAGAGAATTTTAGAGTGAAATTTAATTATTGAGGAACATTCTAATAACAATTAAATGATTATATTAATAAGTTAGGTGTTAGAGCATAGGGGTTAATTAGATTATTAAATCTATGATTATTGACTCAATATTAAACGTACTATATACGGGTTTCTTGAGTAAATAATTAATTAATTTAATTTAATTAGAAGCATGTAAGAGTAACTTAAACGATTAATTTATTGAATTTTAAATAAATATGATTAGAAACCTGTGGAGTAGAGTTAATTAAATTGTCTAATAAAACACATGATAATGTATGTGAATGTTTAATATTATATTTAGAATATTATGATAAGGTGATTATTGTTTGCGATGAAGTTAAGTTCAAAATAAGTTAGTAACTGAAGATTAAAAAGTTGATTAAATATAATCAAATTAATTACTTTTGAATTTAATATAATATTTAATTAAACATTAGAAACTTTAAATAGTCATATTTACCATAGATGTATAGACTTTATTACACCTTATTGGAACGTGGAATTTTATTAAGGGTTTATTTTTAATCTATTAAAGATAATATATTAATTAATATTTTCATCTTCAAACTTCATTAAAAAGGTAAATAAATTAAATTATATCAACTTACTAATATTATATTAAATGATAATTAAAACTTATTATAATGAGTAGGTTAACCATTTGATGGATTAATTCCTTACTCAAGATGTTATTAGGACAAGGAACCTAATTAGTGATTTAACAATTTAAACCTAGATGCTTACCTAATGGGTTGAGGGATGTTGACACGTGGTCATGATTTCCTCTTAACCCTAAGAGTTACTCTTGTACTAATGCAACCTAACTCATTTACTTTGTAACTTCAAAACTAGTTAGTAAACTTGGAAACCTCACAACTGAAACCAACATTGTATCTATTTCTTTAAAACAAAAAAAATTGTTGCATTTGTTTTTTTGACATAAAATTTTGGGCATGACACATGTCACATGTAGGAATACTAAACTTGGATTGAGTTAAGGACACAAGTTGTTGTAAAGAGGACACAATTTGAGCTAGACTAATGATTGTGGAATCATTATAAGAAATAGGAGGCATAGTACATTAGGAACACTAGGAAAAGTGTAGGAAGTGGTGGGAATGGAAGACACAACCGGTGGAACACTTGGAACCATAGTTGGAAGAGGGTTGGAATAGGTAAAAGGAACACTATGGTAAGAAGGCTACGAGGTAGGTAGAGACACCGGTGGAACACTCACAGGAAGAGATTGAAGTGGAAGATTTGAAACTAGAGGATTGGAAAATGTAAGAGACGTAGTCACTAAAGGAGGAGTATAAGTAGGATTTCTAGGTAAAGGAATGGAAGAAGGTTCCACACTAGTGACAGGAGGAGTAAATCCTAAATCTTGAGCTTCTTGAGCTAAAGGTTTGACATTTAAATGTACAAGATGAGTGATACCATGTAAGAGATTAATACCTTGATCACTATCATGAAGGACTTTCTTAAGGGCCTCTTTAGCTTGAATAGAATCTTGATTATGGTTTTCTTGAATAAGTAAATTTCCCATTTTATCAAGTTTAGTTGAAATTTTTTGGACTTGTTTAGGAGGAAGTCTTAAAGCATCATCCTCATCATGAGATGAGTGAGAAGAGTTATGCTCCGTAGAAGGATTGGAATCATGAGTGATCAAATTTTCATCTGGGACCATAAGGAAAGGATAGGAAGACTCGGGATCAAAGGAACCCATAAGTCTGTGTCTTCTACTAACCAGGCTATAATAAGTAGGACTAGAGGTAGTAAAGCTCATACACCAATGTAATGCAAATGAACTAAACTAGGAGAATGTATTTGCAAGAACATAAAAGAAGGCTAATCTAATATGAATGCAAGATATAACATGAAATGTAAATCTAACACCACAAAATAAAGAGTTGTCATAAGCGGGTTCACCAAAATGTAAGATATAAATATATATATGGGTGTATAAAATGTATTTTGAGAAATATAAGATAAGCAATTTGGTATGGAATTGATGATTGGATATAAGTGAATTGATTAATGCTATTTATATTTGAAAGGTTTGGGGAAGATAAGATTCTCCTCCAAGCCCCAAAATTCACAAAGGAAAGATCCACTTTGATCAACCATAAGAAAATGGTCAATGGACAAATGCATCAATCGACTGGAAATAAGAAGAAAGAAGAAAACCTTACATTCCAGGTTTATGGGGAAAGAGGGTGTGTAATAGATATGAAATGATTAAAACCTTAATTGAAATGAATTGATGGAAAATACTAACCTCAAAGTATAGTAGATCTGGAAATTGCTATTTTTTGGTGTCTGTATCAAGAATCTGGAAATTCTCTAACCGGATCTGGAACAGAAACACAAAGACGGAGAAAACCCAGAAATATTTTTCCTTTCTTTGCCAGGTCAACCTTGACCCAGATGCAGGTTGACCTTGACCCCTTTAGGTCAATCTTGACCTATGTTGCTCTGATGGTAATTCTGTTTACGAATCCTGAAAGTTGGTCGAAAAGGGTATCCAAATCTGCTCTATAATTTGTTGTCCTATCCCTATACCTGCAAGAAAAAAAAAATTGTTTGTTGGGGAGAGGGGTTTTCTTTGGTAAAACCCTAGTTTTGTAATTAACCTTATATAGAATTGAAATTGCAGAGATAAACAAAGTAAATGAACAAATTCACCTTGCTTGTATAGAAACCCATGTGGCAGTTTTGAATCCTTGGATACATAAGTATGGATGCACAAAATGGATGTGGAATGTAGAATGTAGAATGTAGGATGTAGGATGTCTCAAATAAATTTCCTTTAGATCTTCAAAACCAATCTTGAATGGATCTTGGAATAGGAATAAGCTTGAATGGATGTGGATGGAGAAATCTTCAACAAGAGGGCTCCATAGAGCTTGAATACTTCAATGGCTACAATGGATCTCCTTGATGAATTGGATGCTTGAATGCTTGAATTATTGAATTCTTGAGAGTATATTATCACTTAAATATATTATGCGTAGATGTTCATGTGTGTGGATGATATTGCTTCCTTTTGTGTCTTAGAAAAAATGAGAGGAGAAAATCGTCATTATATATAAATCTAGGGCACAAACTTCTAAAGAGGCTGACATAGGAGAATTAAGTTCAAATTAGGCCTATACCCCTAGAAGTGGACCTATATTAAATATCTTTTTAATTCATTACTTCAAAGTCTGAAATAGCCGACCCGGAAGCAGGAAATAATTCTTTCCAACCCACGACATTGAGAAATTATAGAAACTTGAAATTTGGACATTGGGTCAAGGTTGAGGTCAACCTTGACCTAGGTTAGGGTCAAGGTTGACCTTGAACTAGAAGGGAAACCTTGACCCCGAGGTCAAGAACCCCAAATTCTCAGTGCAAGATATCAGAAATAGGTAGGAGAGAAGTGGAAAGTAGGGCAAAAGATGGGGAAAATCCAGATCCAAATCAAAGACCCATTAAAGGCATTTGAAATGACCCCAAACCACTTACTTGGAGGGCTAAACTTGTCCTAAATTGAAGTGCTTCTATTTTCCGACGATACATATATTGAAGACATTATATTTTTCCATTAGTATATGCAAGTAAAAACATGATCTACACCAACAGACAGGGCACAACACTACCCAACGCCATGGTTACTCGATACTACCAAGTACAAAGCATCCTAACAAACACTATTCAATGTTACCCAGTGACAAAAAGGACAAAGGAACCCGACGAGTAACCAATAGTGCAACCTGATGAAACAACAAAGAATGAAACCTGAGAGATGAAGGGACCCAACAATCAATTCAATAAAGGAACACTGATAGAATTTCAGGTCAACCTGACGATCAAGAACCGACAGTTAGTTACATCCTACAAAAAAGTGGATTTGACTTTCCACATTAGATAAACCACTGAAGTTTTATATTTAGCTTCTTGATTTGTTGTTAAATCCATTATGTGTGGATAAATAAATGTAATTATTATTGTTTTAATTAGTTTAGCTATTTTAAAAAATGAGAACTAAAGGATCAAGGTCAAGTTATATACCTTGGATCAAGAGTTAACATTGTAATACGTGATTCTAGAATAGTTCAAATACTTGTATAAATAAATGCTCAATCTATTGTGAACATGTTGTTCGATGATGATTGTATCCACTAAGAGTATCTAAGGATTAGATAAGAGAATTCATGCAAAAGGACAGAAAAGGATGAATTCAGTTTCAAGAATAGAACACAAACTATCAACGAGCAGGAAAAGGTACTAATCAATCACTATAGGTGATATTAATATTATCTGAGATTTAATGGATATGTAATCAGAAATTATAGATTGCATACAGTCAGGTCAAACATATTGTACTCATTCTAACAAGTGTAGTACACCTAAGAAATCCTTTCAAGAAAGGTGGACTTAACAGTCCTATTGTAAATCTCTTAACTGAGTGCACACTTCATTAGTGTTGTTAAAAGCTCTTAACAGAGTAGATCTTAACATCCTCCACTTTAATACTCCTAACAGGGTATATCATCAAAAGTGATCAATTGTAAGCCTTTACTGGCTCCCTTCCATTCTGCAGATAGTGAAGTTTTGTGGGTGCCATCCCCACCACAGTTTTTACTTCCTAAAAGGAGTTTTTTGCAATATCATATCTTGTGTTATGTGTTTATTACTTTCATGAATGTTTCTATGAATGTTGCAAATAATTAAAGATTATGAATTAATATTACATGCATAAGAAAGAACATCAGAAATGGTCGGTAATACAATAAAGAATGATTACTAATGATGAAAGGTGAAAAGTGTTAAAAGTTTTAGAGGTACTGATTCACCCCTCCCCTCTTAGTACTACTTTCCATTAATCCCAACAATTGGTATCAGAGCTAAGTCTCTTCTTAGAAAGCTTAAAGGCTTAAGAGAAAAGATCATACAATGGAGAAGTACAAACTTGATAAAAATATAGAGAATTAAAAGCTTAAAATTTAGATGTTCAATGAACAGTACTTATAAAGAAGTGAGAATCAAGATGAGAGAGTTGTTGGATGAGAGAAAAGGTATGGAAACTTGGAGCAATGAAATGGATTATCAAGAAGAAGAGATTCCAGATTTCTTTGAGTCTTTAGGGTCAAATACAAGTAAAGCATCAGACACATCAGAAGAGAACATCACAAACCTAAAGGAGATCAATCAACATCTGATAGAGAAAATAAAGATGATGCAAATTAGTCAAGAGACCCAGATGGTAAGAATGATTGATGTGATGAGTTCTGCTACACAAGATGAAATAGAAAGAACACTAGTTATTGATGACATGAGGAATATTATAGAGAAGCTACAAGAAAAGGAGTTAGAAATTCAAAGACATGCTGAGTATCACCATGAGATTACAAATCAGATTATTCTTATGAGTCAAGAAGAAAACAAAATGAATATAGAACTCATTGAAAGAGTACAGGCTATCGGTGAACTAAGAGAAGAGAATGAAAAATTAAAGCATAAGGTTACAATTTAGCAACAACATAATGAAATTATCAGAAAAGCTGAAGAAAGAAATAAAAGAATGGATGATTTTCTTGAAGGACAACGAAGAGTCAACAACAATAATGGTCTAGGATTTACCGAAAATGGAGAATCATCAAATCAAGCAAATCCAAAGAATGTCTATGGAAATCCAAGACCAAGAAAGCTTACATGCAAACACTGTGGAAAGTAAGAACACACATCAAATGTATGCAAAGGAAAAATGAAAGGTATTCCTAAATCTACATCTTCATTCATAGGATTATGTTATAAATGTAACAAGAAAGGACATAAAAAAATATGAATTTAAGTCTAAGATGGATCAACCAAAGAAGGAAACCTACATGGACAAATACTATCATACATGCAAAGTGAATGGGCACACAAGTCTTGAATGCTGGAAAAAGAAAAGGCAAGCATGGAAACCTAAAGGTCAAGAAATTCCCTATCAACCAAAGAGAATTGGTAATCAATATGTATGGGACTACAATACATGGACAATTTGTACAACATGTGGTAGATATGGTCATATTTCTGCAAACTACATGAGAGCATGGACCAAAAGGTCTAGAGGCTGGACAAACCCCGTAATGGCATGCTTACACTTTCATAAAGTTGGTCATCTCACAAAAGACTGTAGAGACTGAATGATAGAGACAAGAATATATCCCAATGGAAACACCATTGAATCTATCCAGAGGGCTAGAGACAAAATATGGAGAAAATATTTAAGGAATGATGAAGCTAGACCAAGAAATGCAAATGGTGACACCCCATCCAATGGATCCGGTGACATCACCAACCCCACTTAAGCTGAACAAGTATGGAATTGCGCTACACCAAGTCATATTTTTCATTAGTTCCATAATACAAATTGATAGATAGTCAAAATCTGCATCAATAAAGATGCATATTATGTTACTTGTTACAATTCTAAGAAAACAACCTCATTGGTAAATACATACCGAAAATAATCAATGAATATAAAGGATGAGCTATCTACACTTACCGAGAATTGTCGATCAACACATAAAATGGGTAAGTTGCTAATGTATCCCGACACCCGTTGGTAAGGAAGCAAAGTTATAAATTTGTCATGACAGAACACTGATATCCATTGGAGAAATAAAAAATCTTAACAACTATCCTGAGTATTCTATCAACACCAACAATGTTAAGTGAGAGTCTTCTCAACAAACTCCATCTTCATGACCCAATGAGTCATTAAGCATTTATGATAGACTTAGGGCAAAAGTCTATAAATACTCAATGGGAGAAATTCATTTTGTAGATGTGATTTGAAGAGATAGAGTAGAGAAAAAATAGAGTGACAAGAGATCAAATAGTAGAGTGACCTCGACTTGATCCAGTGTACTCCAAACATATCAGTCACAAGTTTCACAGATCAAATTAAGTATCAAGCGTACCAAAGAACTCTGTTATTATTTTCAAGAAAGCCCTAAATTTGAAATACAAAGGAAACCACTTCAAAAACCGTAAATATTAAGAATGATAAGAAGAATGTGGTTTATCTAATAAAGAAAAACACCTATGTGGAACCAAAGTACAAGATATGCCTAGAGATTTCATCGCAACCCGACATGATTACAACGCATTTTCAAAAATTCCACCTAGGGTTTTTCTTATAGAAGATGTAAGGTCTTACATTCACGACAAGATCGCTGAAATAGGTGATCTAGAGATAGACCAAGATTACAAGAAGCTATGTGATGTAGAAAGAAACCTGAAAGAAGAACACAAGCATCTACAAGTCAAAGGGATAACAAATGCACTACATTTCCTGAGGGTTTTCAAAACCTACTGGATTAGGTTAGTTTTGAGCATAATGCTTGATCAAAAGTTGTGGTTAGATGAACCTAAGAAGATCACTAAGGATGTCTTACATGTTTTAACTGGTTACCCAATAACCGATAATCCTAAGGCACATAAGCATCCCTCCAGGCCAGAAGTTGAAAAACTCACAAAAGCTGAATGGGATGACAAAGGCCTTAAAGTGAACACCATCACCGACGAGGAACTGAGGTTCAGTGCATGTATAATAGGTTACAAGATCTTTCAGGCAAGTAGGCTAAATAACACAACTTCAACAATAGTAAGAATAGCCTATAAAATTGTCACAAAGGGAATATAGATGGATCTATGTGAGATCTTGTTGAAACAAATTAATGAGAACATGACAACAATCAGGTCTGCCAAGACTAACACATGTAAGTTCGGTTCACTTATCATGTGTACATTATTTTACTTTCAAGAACACTTTCCCTCAGTACACAAAGTGAAATGGGATACTACTAAACAAATCACAGTGCAAATTAGTGAACTTGTCAAGTCGCTAGGTGATATTTTTGATTCAGTGATGACTGCATACTTCCTTGAATTTAAGGAAAAGTTGATGGAAAGAGTGAGGATCCCTATGCAATTGATTGAGAAACATAGGGATGAGATATGTTTTATGGTAGATATAGATTTCACTCATATTAAACCAGTTGTACCAAGGATAGCCTAGTTAGCACCTCTTGATTATGAAATCAACATAGATCAAGCAACCAATGCAATTGATAGATTGATCAATGAACCACTTGACATAAAACAACCAAGGTTTGGCACTTATGAAGAGGCCAAGGCCAAGATAAAAATAAGGCTAGTGATAAAAAATAATGTCAACAAGAAGAACAAAATCGTAAAGAATCTTGAAAATATTATATCGGTTAATGAGGAGGAAAAAGAACAAATAGAGGAAACCGATGAACAGGGTACCATCAGTGAAGGGCAAGATGAAAAAAAATTAGATTATGAGGAAACTGAGTCTGATACACCTCCACCTCCTACAAAGAAACAAAGAACAAGGAGCCAAACATAAAAATATACTACACCTCTGAAGAAAGGTCAAGTGAGGACCTATAAGAAGAAGTAGTAGAAAGAGAAACAAACTGTGAAGGCTACACCTACAAAAAGGAGGAAAAGAATGGTCAAGACCAAAGTTGACATAGAAGATTCAAAAGAAGATGAACTTGATATAGCTAAGAAAAGATTCACACCCCAAATAATTGATGAGATAGCTGATTCAATTGTTTCACATAGTACCATGTCTGATAGGAAAATTAGACAATGGGATAAACTTGAGCTAGAGGACCAAAACAAGATACAAGGTGCAATAATCAGGGCAATGGTAAAGTTCAAATATGTACTAGAAGAATTTATAGGCCAAATACTGGTGCAGGAGCACCTCGAATGAACCAAATTTTCCTATGGAACCTAGGGATTCTCTCAAGGTCCTAAGAGGCCTTTAGTGATGTTAAGACATTGGGTTAGTCACTGGACCACCTTGTAAGGCCATAATTCCAAGTTTGGCACCTTATGAGCCCTTGGTAAACCATTGGTCATTAATGGTCCAAAACCCTAGAAATAGTTTTTTTTAAGGTTTTTCATTTTTGGATCCACTAGGGCTCAAAAAAATAACATTGTGACCAAGTTTGGTCATTAGATTTGCAATATTGCAAAATATGTAAAAGTTGCTCAAAAGTTGTCATGCAACTTTTGAGCAAACTTGACCACTTTTTGAAAAACAATTCCCAAATGATCAAATCAGTTCAAATATGTTATGTAACCATTGGGAGTGCCTAAAAAATCCCTTTCAAGTGGGTGGTAGGATAATTATGTAATTTGACATTTTGAAATTAATAAAATACAACCATTTTCCTGCATTCCTGAGAAATAGACTTTGTGTACTGTCGGGTATGGATAGAAGGACATCAAATTCTGAAACCAAGGGTTAGTTATGTGAATATTCTTTCATTTTACTTTGGTCTCATGTGTTGATCAATCTTAGTTTGAAAGTTATTGAATTTACAAACTCACTGCCTGGTTTGTAGGCCCTAAATCAAGGTTTAGGAAAGAATTGAGTGTATTTCACTTTTCCACTATGGGAATTAAATGACCCTTGGTGGAAAGAATTTTTATATGATTATCTTTAAGATTTTTCAGGATAGGTTCTCCAAAATGTAGGGAGATGGAATTACAATGATGCCCTAGGTGTATATCCTTATGTATGCACCAATCCAGAATTAGGACAACAATCATAAATCTAGTTTGGGGATTCATTAAAGGCTCTAAGTCAGAGGAGGAGACCCTTGTACACACCCTCACATGATCCAATCATTAGTCTGGAATCTGGATGCATCCTAAAGGCACTTGTAGTGTAAGTGGAGGCCTAATTAGCCCTAATTATAGAAGCAATTTTGTGTGTCATCCCATCTCTTTCTCACTTTCCATGTTCTAGGGTTTGAGTCCAAAGTCCTAGGCCATAAAGGGTGTTTGAATCCCTAATTAGCTAAGGGGGTTATGTGGAAGAATTTCATTTAAGATCAATTTTCCTTCAAAAAAAGGATACAAGCCTAGTCTTGGTCTTGTTAAGTAACTATGTCTTTTGGGTTTCTTTTGAGTGAAAGAACCATAAGAACTAAATGTTAGGGACCTAAATAGACTATACCTATGAGCATAGGTCACCCCTGGTCCTATTAGTCACTTTGGGGGTATTTTTTAGAATTTGGGTCAAGTGCTTGTGAAGCCAACCTTGGTAGTTGGTATTGTAGGATTGGTGAAACCTAGTGATTAGGTTTCCCTTGGGATTTTGGGGTTATGATAACCTTAACCAAGTCCTTTCCCATAGTTGTGATAAGTGTGAAGCACTTTGGCCTTGATAAGTTGGTATTTTGGGTGCATTGCCCTATTTTGAGTCACCTAGAGGCTTCTTGTTGCCGACTTTGCATCAAGTGGTATCAGAGCTATGTCTTCTCTTGAGGATGAAGGTATCCCTTCAAGGGTTAGAAAAATTTAATTAGCAAAGATGGTGAGAGAAAAGAGCACAGAAAATGCATCCTTGACAAGAAGACTTAAAGAGTTGGAGAACAAAGTAGAGAGGCAAAAAGATGACACTTCTGGTGGTGAAGAAGGGAGTGATTCAGATGAGGACACCCTTGATCAGGATGTGAAAATTCCTATAGACTAGACACCCCTTCTAGATGCCTTAAAGTCTATGGGGAGAAGAACCATGGAGGAGAAGTTGGATCTACCAAATTTTAGTAGAAAGATGAATGCAGATTTGGCCTTGGATTGGATAGAGGACCTAACAAGATTCTTTGAGTATGAGGACATCCCTAAGAAGAAGAGAGTGAAGATGTAAAGATCCAAGTTGAAGGGGGTAGTCCTTACTTGGTGGAACTTCATCCAAATAGAGAGGGTGAAGAATGAGAAGATGATAATCTCTTCATGGAACAAAATGATTGCATTGGTCAAGGAGACCTATGTGCCTGAAGACTATGGGGTACAACTCCATAG
This sequence comes from Thuja plicata, assembly GCA_018584345.1. NCBI lineage: Eukaryota > Viridiplantae > Streptophyta > Pinopsida > Cupressales > Cupressaceae > Thuja > Thuja plicata. The sequence continues at coordinate 344,854 of MU225819.1, read as the reverse complement.
GAGAAATAAAATCCTAAAGAAAAAGGATATGGATGTAGGCTCATAAACCGAGGAGTTCCTAAGATTATGTATGAAGACAAATGTGGCAGAAGATGAAGAAAATTTAGAAAGATATATAAATGGCCTTAAGGTATCCATTCAAGAGGAACTTAGCCTACATTGCCCTAACACAGTGAACAAGTGCTATAAAATGGCACTCAAGGTAGAGGAGAAGTGGAAGAGAAAATAAGAGTTTGGAAAGGGAAAGAGTAACGATAGTGGGAAGAACTTTAGAGGAAGAGGAACCTCTTGGAATAGAGGACAATATAGTGGTAATAGAAATAGGACCCCTGACCAAGGAGACAAAGAAAATAATGATACAAACTTCAGAGGTAACTATAGAGGGAGAAGACCCCATCAATAGGGGAAGGAAAAACACTAGAAGAGGAAATGGACCATTAAGGTGTTACTACTGCAATCAATTGGGGCACCATGCAGGCAGATGCCCTGAGAAGAGAAACAATAACAATCAAGGAGAAAGAAGAGCACAACTCATTCAAGAGGATAAGCAAGAAGACAATGCAAATGCAAGGGACTTGGAACCAGAGGAAAAAGCATGTTTGATGATGAGACAAGTCTTCCTTCAAGTTCCATAAATCCAAGAACCTCCTCAAAGAAAGAATCTTTTTCAGACAAAGATCAAATGCAATGGGAAGGTATGTAATTTACTTATATATTCTAGCTCAATTGAAAATTTAGTATCTTGTGAAATGGTACAAAACTTAAACCTCCCTAAGAAGCCTCATCCTTTTCCTTATCATGTCTCTTGGATTAAAAAGGGTCAATAAACCTTAGTGACTGAACAACCATGGATAGAAGTTTCCATGGCAGACTTTAAAGACAAAGTTCTTTGTGATGTTGTTGAGATGGATGCTTCCCACATCCTTCTAGGAAGGCCTTGGCAGTATGATGTAGATGCCACACACCATTGTAGGAAAAATACCTACTCTATCAATAAAGATGGAAAAATATTCACCATGAAGCCCCTTCCTGATACCAAAACAAAGAAAGAACCTACTGTCATAACCAAGCGTAAGGATAGTATAAGGTTTGATAATTATGATCCTATACCATATGAAGTGAAGGAATTTCTTACAAAATATAGTGATGTCACTGTTAGTGATCTACCCAAAACCATTCCTCCCTTAAGAGATATTAGTCACCAAATAGACTTGATACCTAGTTCCTCCTTGCCTAATAAGGCCCCATACAAGATGACACCAGTTCAAAATGCAGAGATTGCAAGGCAAGTCAATGAATTTCTTGAGAAAGGAATCATCCAAAAGAGTCTCAGTTCATGTGTTGTCCCATCAATTTTAGCTCCATAAAAGGATGACAAGTGGAGATTGTGTACTGACATCAGATCTGTAAATAAAATCACTATAAGATATAGATTTCCAATTCCAAGAATGTAAGATCTTCTGGACCAATTAGGCACTGCTTGTTATTTTACAAAGATTGATTTAAAATCAAGCTATCACCAAATTAGGATAAAGCCAAGAGATGAGTGGAAGACAATGTTTAGGATAACTAAGGGCTTATTTGAGTGTCTTGTTATGCCATTTGGCTTGAGTAATTCTCCTAGTACATTCACACGACGGTCTTTATTGATTTTATTGGCAGGTTTGTGGTCACATATTTGGATGACATTTTGATTTATAGTCATATCAAAGAGGAACATCTTGATCATGTTGAGCAAGTTTTGAAGAGACTCCATCAGCACAAGTTAGTGATTAACTTGGAAAAGTGCATGTTCATGAAGAAGGAACCTATTTTCTTAGGATTTTTCATCTCCCAAGGCACCCTCAAAATGGATCCAAAGAAGGTTGCAGCAATAGTCAATTGGCCTCCACCAAAGAACCAAGGTGATGATAGAGGTTTTCATGGTTTAGCAACTTTTTATAGAAAGTATATTAAGAATTTTAGCCATGTGTGTGCTCGTATGTTGGACACAATAAAGGGTGGAAAGAAGACCAGATTTGAGTCAACTAAAGAAGCAGCATATGCATTCCAATATCTCAAGAATAGAGTGGCAAAATACCCAATCCTAGTACTCCCTGACTTCAACAAAGTATTCACAGTTGAAATAGATGCAAGAAACTTGGCTATAGGTGCAGTCTTGAGCCAAGACGGTAAGGCTATAGAATTTTTCTCAGAAAAATTGAATGATGCCAAGAAGAGGTATTCTACTTATGATTTAGAACTTTATGCAATGGTACAAGCCCTAAAAAAGTGGAGACACTACTTACTCCCTAAAGAATTCATTGTTTATACTGACAACCGTGCACTAAGTTTTCTAAATAGTTAGAAGAAGCTTGGAGTCAAACACATCAAATGGATGGAGCAGTTGTAGACATATACCTTCAACATAAAGCATAAAAACGGAGTGGCAAACAAAGTGGATGATGCCCTAAGTAGAAGGGTTACATTGATTGAAGAAGTACAACTTCAGAGTGTAGGGATTGATTCCCTAAAACATCTATATGGTGATGATCCTGAATTTGGAGAAATTTTTTAGGTATGCACTAAAATGGTTGGCAAATACCATACTGATTCTTCTGATTTCCTGATTCAGAATGGACTCTTGTTTAAAGGAGCCAAATTGTGCATTCCTAAATGTTCCATGAGAACAAATATTATTAAGGAGAAACATTGTGGTGGCTTAGGAGGACATTTTGGGATAGATAAGACCACTGATTTAGTCAAAAGAAGTTATTTTTGGCAAAAGATGGGGAATGAAGTCAAGAAGTTTGTTGAATCATGTACTATTTTCTAGTAAGAAAAGGGTGTACCCACAAACCAAGGACTATATCAACCCCTACCAATTCCCTCTAGGCCATAGGAACCAATTTCAATAGATTTTGTTATGGGTTTGCCAAGGATAAAGTAGGGTTATGATAGTGTTTTTGTCATTGTGGACATGTTTAGTAAAATGGTGCACTTTGCTCCTTGCAAGAGCACAAATGATTCTTCCCATATAACACACCTATTCTTTAAATAAGTGGTTAGTATCCATGGTCTACCTCAAACCATAGTCTCTAATAGAGATGTGAAATTTCATGGTCACTTTTGGAGGACACTCTTCTAGAAATTGGGTACAAATCTGACTTATAGCTTAGCATACCACCCACAAATAGACGGGAAAAGGGAGGTGGAAAATAGATCTCTTGGAAATATCTTGAGATGCCTAACCAAATAGTACACCCAAAGTTGGGACATGATCCTACCACAGGCAGAGTTTGCATTCAATGACTCCATGAATAGATCTACTGGAAAGACACCATTCCAAATAGTGTATGGACTTCATCCCAAAGGTCCATTGGACTTGGTAGAATTACCATCTGATTTACAAGCTAGTGCACAAGGAGAGGAACTAGCCAAACTGATCTCTAAAGTGTAGACAAAAGTGAAAGAGTCACTACAATAGAAAACTATAAAATACAAAGCACAAGCAGAAAATAAAAGGAGAGAAGTTCATTTCAAAGTTGGAGATAGGGTATGGGCATACCTAAGGAGAGACTCCCTAAAGGCAGATATTCAAATTTGCACATCAAGAAAATTGGACCTTGCACAATCCTCACCAAGATGGGTGAAAATGCTTATGAAATTTATTTTCCCCCTACTTTACTCATTTATCCTATTTTTAATATTGCAAACCTCACTCCTTACAAGTGTGTTGCAGTCATTACTAATGTGTAGGGATCACTAGTTGAAGATGATAGAGACTATGTGAAAAATATCCCACCAAGAAAAAAAATGGAGTTAGACACAATTTTGGAATCCAAAGTATTGAAGTAGACAAGGAAGAATAAGTACATGTAGTACTTAGTGAAATGGAAAGGACTTCCTCCAATAGATGCTACCTATATGACAGAGGACCAGACCCAACAACATGGAACCACTGTTGACCAGTTATCCTCAAGTGGGAAATTGAGTTCAAATATCATGGGGAGTATGGTGGAGGAGCACCCTGAATGAAAAAAGTGTTCCTATGGAACCTATGGATCCTCTCAAGGTCCTAAGAGGCCTCTAGTGATGTTAAGACATTGGGTTAGTCACTAGACCACCTTGTAAGGTCATAGTTCCAAGTTTTACACCTTATGAGCCCTTGGTCAACTATTGGTCATTAATGGTCCAAAACCCTAGGAATAGTTTTTTTTTAGGTTTTTCATGTTTGGATCCACTAGAGATCACAAAATAACATTGTGACCAAGTTTGGTCATTAGATTTGTAAAACTGCAAAATATATAAAAGTTGCTCAAAAGTTGTCAAGCAACTTTTGAGCAAACTCGACAACTTTTTGAAAAATAACTCCCAAACGGTCAAATCAGTTCAAATATGTTATGTAACCATTGGTAGTTCCTAAAAAATCCCTTTTAGGTGGGTGGTAAGCTAATTATGTAATTTGGCATTTTGAAATTAATAAAATAAAACCATTTTCCTGCATTCCCGAGAGACAGACTTTGTGTACGGTCAGGTACAGATAGAAGGACATGAAAGTCTGACACCAAGGGTTATTTATATGAATTTTATTTCATTTTCCTTTGGTATCATGTGTTGATCAATATTATTTTGAAATTTATTGAATTTACAAACTCACTGCCTAGTTTGTAGGTCCTAAATTAGAGTTTAGGAAAGAATTGAGTATATTTCATTTTTCCACCATGGGAATAATGAACCTTAGTGGAAAGCATGTTTATATGATTCTCTTTAAGATTCTGCAGGATAGGTTATCCAAAATGTAGGGATATGGATTTACAATGATTCCCTAGGTGTATATCCTTATGTATGCACCAATCCAGAATTACGACAGCAATCATAACTCTAGTTTGGGGATTCATTAGAGGCTCTAAGTCAGAGGAGGAGACCCTTGTGTTGGTACTATTTATTGTTTAGAATATGCCAAGTAAATTTTTGAAGTCTCCTATCATTCGTGATATCCAAAGCTTTAAAATTATGGTTAAAATTGTTCTTATGCCTCTGCAAATTTTCTTCTAGCCCTCAACCTAGTTGGAAATGCTAGAAAACCCTTGTTTCATGTCTCCTAGTGTAATTTTGGTCATAAAAACCCTAAGTGTTGAAATGCTTTCTAATTTCACGTTACCTTTTTCACTTAAGTCATGTCTCAAATGGGTTCATTTTTAAGTGGTCATGTTTATGAAATTTTTCGATCCTAACACCGTGCTTTTATATTATTCCCCTAATCCAAAGTCTGCTGAGATTTTAATAAGATTCATTCTATATCAAGAAAGTGTGTTTTAATTGGACGAACCACTTAAAGGCTTAATCCCAAACCACTCAAGATCTATTAGATAAGCCATTAAGCCATGACATCACATGTCTTTTGTGGGTCCAATGGTCATAAAGGTTCTCAGCTAAACAATGGGCAGATCATGAAAGAATCAACGATAGACTTAATCGCTTAACCCTAAAGTGCACACCATCTAATGGATAAGCGATTAAGTGGTGTTGATGTGTGTCAAAGGAAGTAATGTGGGTCCTTTTGTAGGTAGCATAAAGGTGATTAAAGTTCAAAAAGATATAAACATTGGCATAATCGCTTAAAGGCAAGATGCATGAGATCTATCAGTTAAGCGATTAAGTGGTGAAGATATGTGGCAGTTGGTGGACCTAGGTATTTTGAGCTGGCAAGGAGTAAAATACTGACAACTTGTTTCTGATCCAACGGTTGGCTTAATGGCTTATCTCAAAAGTAATCAAGATCTAGCATATAAGCCATTATTCCATGACACCACGTGTCCTAGTGTGTCCAGCTAAGGTCGTAAAGATAGAATTAAAGGAACAACACCTATAGAAAAGATCGACGGTCAGCTTAATTTCTTAAAGATGAAGTGCTCAAGATCTAATGGATAAGAGAATAAGCCATGATGACGCATGGCATAGATGATGATGTTGCAGCTGCACTTAGTAAACTCAAGGTGAGATAACTTCCAGAAAGGTTAGGATGAATTTGATGGTGGACTTAATCACTTAAGGAGAAGAAGCATGATATCTATCATATAAGCCATTAAGTCGTACTGACATGTGTCCCAAATGAACAATTATTTCCAAGAAAATAAGAGGGTTGTTTGATGAAGGAGATGTTACTTGAAATCTATGGCTTAGATTCAAAGTTACCCAAATGAGTTCCAGTGAGTTGTTAAGGCGTGAATTTGAAGCAGGCAAATTGATTGCAGAACGTGTGGCTATTTCAATTCAATTCAATGTGAAAGATTGATTTGATTGAAATAGTATAATTCATTATTTTAGCTTGAAGTCACCATAACTCACCAGAATTATCCAAGTGAAGAAACAGAAGTGTAGAGATATTCAGCTCCTTGAAACAAAATTCTAGAATGGGTAAGTCATCTCTAATACAAAAAAATTTTGGTTTCTAGTAAGATTTGCAATTCAAAAGGCTTTCAGAATTATCGTTTCAAAATTTGAATTTCATCTTAGCTAAAAAGCCCTAGGTTCAGAATGGCCCCTAGGATTGAACTTTCAGGAGAGGTAGATTATCATAAAAGAAATGTTAGAGAGGACCTCCTACAACAATTAAAAGGATCCACAGGCGATGGAACCCAAATTAAAAGAATAGTCCCAACACATCCTCATTTTAGAGTAGGAGAGGGTTTATATGACTCGGGTAGGTGGGACAAAGATGTTAAAACCAGTATGAATGGTCTAACTTTGTTCAGAACTACATATAGCCAAAGGAATGCCCCTACCCCAGATTGTAACCTATGGGACTTAGATGTGGGAAAGTTGATAGTACCCAGGGTCTTCAATATGGATATAGATTTTTTCACCCTGATAGCCAACACTTATGACAAAGTATCCAGGCTTGTTAGGGATACAGAGGGAAACATGTTGTTGACTGTCATAGCCGATGAAATCATAATAATTTTCAAGTTGAGTGATAATTCAATACAAATGGATGATATTGAATTTGATTATTTTAAGGAAGTATACCAGACCCAGAGGGAATAGTATAGAAATGTGGCCCTGAAAGGATACTTCAACAAGATAGGGGGTTTGATTGTAGTAGGGCCTAACACACTAGAGCCATTCAAGTTAGATTATTTCAATGGCAAGGCCAAGAAAATGTATAGTGCCCTATGCCAAGTTCTAGGAGAAGATGAAGGGACAAAAATGCCTATCCATATAATGCTCATGGTGGTTCAGATTCTACATCCCCACATATCAGTAGTTTTTGACTATGCCTCTTACATTGCCCAAAAAATGCATGAAGGCCTGGTAGGTATCCAAGATAGTAACATACTCAGACCAATGGGGTGGTATTCCGTTATGATGCACATGTTTTTGTTTAATAGTACTGACTTCTTTGAGGTGGAGATGAACCCAACCAAGTTTCAAGGTGATGAGGATTTGCCTATTCAAATGTGGAGTGCTGATCTATCATGGGATAGAAAAGAAGCTAGTTATGTATACTTTGACAGTGTTTTTTCCACTAGGCTTAAGTCATTATTATGAAAATAGAATGCTAGGATCCATATAGATATGATGAGATTATTGAGACATATGGAATTTGCCCCAGAGTTGAAGATTTCCCACAATTGGGGAGATTTGATTTTATACCCTATTTCTACAGTGATAAGGGTTTATGGATTTAGGGGAACCCCCAATGTGCTACCCTAGAGAGTCTCTCTGAAGATTGGAATTGTAGAATTTATGAGATAATTGGGTGGATTATAGGAAGAAGCCCTAACAGGAAAAATGAAGGGAAGTATTTTCCCTACTCTTACAAGAGCCCACCATTTCATTATCATAAAATGTGGGTGGGCATAGTTTGACAAGTACTTTAAGCCCTACCATCTAGAAACCTCTATATCCAGGTGTGTAGGCAATGAAGATTTTCTAATGGGCATGTTCAGGAAGAGAACCAAATGCTTAGCATTAGAGCACCAATTCAACTTCCCAGAGGATATTATTAGAAATATTTTTGATCTGAATGACCAGGAGGTCAAGAAAGAGAAATGGCTGGTATACAAGAAGTCTTTGGACTTTGTACACAATTTTGATAAGTCTTATGATCCTTTGAAGGAATTTTTCCCTTGGGCTAAGAAGATTGAGTCCCTAATGACATTATTTGAGGGTATCATGCACACACTCAGTGAGAAGAAACAAAGAATAATGGAGGCTAAGCTAGAAAAGGCTCATGCCATCTTAAGAAAACTTTCACAAGGAAGGATAATTCTGTAATCACCTAAAAATGGTCACCTAAACCCTAGACCCCCAATCTCAGCATTTAATCAAGAAACCCTAACCTTGATTAAACCTAAGTCCTAAATCAAACAGGCAATTATCGAATTCAAACTGATCTGACCTAAACCCTAGGTCCTAATCAATCATCATACTTGATTAATTAATTAATTCCTAAAATCATAATACATTGACAAATAAACCTTATGTTAATTATTTAATTGATATTATGACATTAATTAAATAAAAATTACAAAATTGTCAATTAAATCAAAAATGAATTAAATTAATTATAAAATCATAAATGTGCATTCAAAATGAATTAATTTATTAAAAATGCATATGTCATCATCAAATCCAGTTAATTGATTTATCAAAATGGAAACAATCCAGTTCCACTCAGTTAACTGATTCTCTACTGTTTATCATTTTAGAAACATTTCAGTTAACTGTGAACTAATTTTGGAAGTTTCTAAAATAACTGATCAGTCAG
>MU225819.1:303386-330985 GCA_018584345.1 Thuja plicata | reverse complement strand
CAAAATGAATTAATTTATTAAAAATGCATATGACATCATCAAATCCAGTTAACTGATTTATCAAAATGGAAACAATTTAGTTCCACTCAGTTAACTGATTCTCTACTGTTTATCATTTTAGAAACATTTCAGTTAACTGTGAACTGATTTTGGAAGTTTCTAAAATAACTAATCAGTTAGTTCAGTCAACTAACTCTCTCAACCAATCAAATCGCTTGCACATGGATTGTGCTTCTTCAATCGAATCTGAGCCACTCTTTTATTTCGATGTTGACCATTGATTCAAGAGAGATTTCTATAAAAGAGAAACTCTTTTCCTTCACAAAGGATCCTAATTTTTTCTTAAGGTTATTATACTGCATTTTTGTATCAGCATTCTTAGCATTTTTCTCATTTAGCTAATATTTTTGTTTATTTTATTCAAGCAAATCAATCTAATTTAGAGCACACTTTGATTTGGTGTTATTAAAATGAATATCTCACATTTGATTTAGTGCTTCTAAAACTGAATCTTAAGTAGCTTGGATGAACAACAAATTGCATAATCATTTAGATTAATCAATAGTTTACTTTCATCATATAGTTTTAAATCCTTCATTTAGGTTTGTGTGTAGTCACTGAGCTTGCAATGACCTGAGAGAAAGCTCATACTCCTGCCTTCTAGAAGGTAACAGGTCGATTCATTCACACATGCAGGATGAATTAATCTATATTCATTTCTGTATGTGATTGAAGAGCAATGACTATGTTGAAGTGTTCTGCTAAATAGAGGCCACTTTTAGCATGCACAAATTCCACCTGGGAATTATGTGGTATACAAAAGGAGGGGGTACAGTACTATCATGCCCAACATTGATAAATATTTTTAGCATAAAGGAAAGAGGTTAGCAAGTACTAGTTCTCAATAGATGCCCTCTCCCAAGAAACAAAAGGTGGAGGGAAAAGAGCAAGAGAGTGTCTTATACTCTCCCTCCTAGTCCCCTTTACATATGGATGACCAAGCAATTGCTGAGCAATTGGTTCAAATGGGGAACACTGACCAAGTTTTTGTCACTGCACAAGAACTACAAGAAGGAGTGCCAGAGGCACCTAGGCATACAACTTTTGATCTCATAGTGGTAGAATTTATAGGTAAAGAGCTAGATCCTGTAACCAAATAGGCCAGTGAGGAGTTCTTGTCAGATGATCATTTTGTCAAGGCTAGGGCCTTTATTCAATTTTTTTGGAGAACTCACAATGACGAGTACAAGGATAAGTTCCAGAGATTGCAGGAAGCCAAACCAAATCATACCAAAGATGATATAGAAAAGGAGGTCAAGCAAGAGATGATGTCTACATTTGAAAAAATCACCCCTGAAGAGGGTAGAGAGTTGATAAAAAAGAAGGGAGTCCTCATTTTACCCCAATGGGATTTCATTGATGCCATAGTTTTTGATACTATAAGAAAATAAGAAAAACCATTAAGCACTACTGGAGCATCAATTGGTGTCTGGTTTAGTGAAGATCATGTAACTCTAGCAATCTAGTCCTTGAAGAAGAAGAATAAAAGAAGATTGAATGAAAATGACCAATCTAAGGACACAGGTAGCCTCATTGTGAAAAGAGTTTCTGATACCCCAGGTATTGAGGCAGCTAACCTTGTTGTTCAAACTGCCAATTTGAGTTTGAAGGTAGCTGAAAAGGAGAAAGATGCTTATAACAACTTGAACCCAAAATATGAATTTGTCTTAAAAGCATACAATGATGAAAGGTTTAAATCCCTGCAGAAGGATGACAAAATAGCATTTCTGGAGGGGAGGCAAATAGGAAAAATAATGCCTCAGAAGATGATTGCACATGAACCTCACCAGCCTTCATCATCTAGCCCATATGTCACTTACCCTCCTTCTTCCATGCCCTCAAGCCCTGCTACTCTAACAAAAGTTGAAATGGAAAGAGACAGATTATTGGCAGAGAGGGAAAGGCTAGAAGAAACTACTAGAAAAGAACTTGAAGAATATTTAGCCTACAAAGAGGCCGAGGAATGGGTAAAATAGAGGCACACTAAAAAATATACTCTATCCTTTTAAGATGTGCCCAGGAGGTAAATCTGGCTGATCTTTATTTGTTAGGAAAAATGGTTTTTAACATTATCAATGAATATGAAGTAGATAAAGATCAATGGGGTTTGGTCATAGACACCTAGAAAGGAAAAGCTGCTGAAGTGAAATCTTTTTATTCCATGTCCAAAGAAGAGAATAATATTGATATTGTTTTGATTAGAACTCACAAATGTTTAAAGCTAATGGTGGACTTGGACATCAAAAAAAATACCCTCATCAAAAAAGTGGAAACCTTGAGAAGAGAGTTTTCAAAGGATAGATATGAAATGTACCCTAATATGTTTAAGAAAGATGGTGATCTAAAAAATGAGGTGCTATGGTTGAGACAAATAAAAGAAGCAATAAATGCCAGGACACATAGCATGATTACCTCAGAGGGCACAATTTTATTTGTCCAAACTATAAATATCATTAATAAAGCCAGGGAATTTTTTGAGTTTTGGAAAGGGGAAGTTAAGAAGGCAAGTGCCAGCTAGGGTGAGGTCATCAGAAAGAAGGATGAAATCCTTGGTTTTAACTACCCAAGTGATGAGGTGTACTCTTCTTGGGAAGACAGGTACAAAATGGTTAATCTAGGTGAAAGTGTCCAGATACAGGTGGATGAAGGGGCCCAAAAGAGCAGTTGATGCAGTTAAGAATGGATATCATACATCATCAACATTAGAGGCAACAGTTTCCACATGGATGTCCCCAGTAATTACAAGGAAAATATAATCACCATGCGGCCATAGGACAAAGGATCTATTAGAATATGTTGTAATGAAAGTAGTTTTTCTATCCACTTGTTATTTTGTCCTGTTATACCCTGATTTTTGTCTTCTAGCCTAGTCATCTGAATCTTTTTTCATCCTTGATCTTTAAGGATTCTAGGATGACTAGTGCTAGCTATATATAGTAAGTTGTAATATATTGTAAAGGATGGTAAAAATAAGACTACAAAGCAGACTTCTGAATTATGTCTAAACTTTGGTTTTGAATCAATTTGAGTGTATTGATATCAGGCTTATATTAATAAAATACAATGGAATCTCCATTTTGATACCAGTGATATCTTCTTGCATTTACTATAAGCTCTTGTATGTTTAATTTGTAAGGAATTTTAAATGTATTGGTTATAAGGTAGCTATGCCATTATTTGTGAGTTACTTTCAAGGAGGGTTTAAATCTTGCAGATAATTACATAGGGTAAGGGTTTATGTAGGAATTTGATACAAGGGTGTGAGAATGAAAATATATTTTGTAAGGCATTCCATCTGAGGTTTTATTTTTATTTTAATTAATTATCCCTGGTGTATATATGTTTCATTCTAACTCTACGGCCCATGATTAGGCACTGGTCAAATTCTGATAAGTGGTTGTTATCATCAATTAAATATTAATCAATCTTTCTATTTCTGTTACCTAAAATTCATTTCTAGATAATTGTATTCAGTATAGTTCATCTTAGTGATTCCTTAAAGAGAGAGTCAATAGGTTAGCCTTCCTAAGCCATGTGGATTAAAAGGAAGAAGGATAATGAATCCTTAATCCATTGTCAGACTTGCTGAAAGATAATAGTCTGTTGAAGGTGCACCTACCTGGGTATGTAGAGCCCAAAGTGTAGAAGGATTTTCATCCTTATTAATTAGCCTTTTCCCTATGAGAATCTAAATTGGTTACTAAAGAGTCTAGCAATCGCTGCTATATACTGATTTTGCAAGAAAAAGAGCTAACACCTTGTACACACCGTCACATGATCCAATCATTAGTTTGGAAATTGGATGCATCCTAAAGGCACTTGTAGTGTAGGTGGAGGCCTAATTAGCACTAATTTCAGAAGCAATTTTGTGTTTCATCCTGTCTCTTTCTCATTTTCTATGTTCTAGGGTTTGAGTCTTGTAATCACTTGAAAATGGTCTGATAGAATCAAAAGCCCTAATCTACAATTAAGTCCTCCAGGTCCTAACCAATACTACCAATATCAAGCTAATCACAACTATATAATTAAACTAGATCGGTTTAAGTATATAATTCATCAAAAATCAATAATGCAAGATCACTCATCAAGAGGCATCCATCAAAAGCCATTAATTCTTCAATTAATATTGAATAAATTAAATCAAATCAAAAAATTAAATACATGGATAAAGCAATCAATTAAAAGAAATTAATTAAATTAAATAATTAATATTCCTTCAACATGCCTCAAGGATAAATCCTCTAATCAATAGGAGGTAATCACTTGGATAAAGCAAGCTTCCATCTCAACCATCCCTCATGGATGCATCTCAACCAATGAATTCAAAATTTGAATTTGCCTTTTCCCTCAAATAATTATCTATAAAAAGAAGCCATTCTAATCTCATTAGATATAGGAGAAGAAGAATTTAATCATAGATATAATGTCAATTTCATTTTAGCTCATCTAGTTCATCATTTTTAGCATGCTAATCTAGTTCATTTGTATAATTTGATCAAAATTGTGCATAATTGAACATGTTCTTGAGCATTTTAGGACTTTTTAAAATGAATCTTCCATTTCATGATTGTCATTCTATGATCTAAAATGCTTAATCTGAGAGCAATTCATAATTTTGAGTAGAATCTTCATGACTAGGAAGCAATAATTCGATTTCTCAAGGTTTTCTATTGTTTCATTGATTTGATCTTACTAACCTTGGATATAATGAGTTATTGAGTGTTTGTGTGTAGTATACTTTCAGATACATAATAACACATCAAAATTCCAAAGTCCTAGGCCATAAAGGGTGTCTGAATCCCTAATTAGTTAAGGGGGTTATGTGGAAGAATTTCATTTAAGATCAATTTTCCTTTGGAAAAATGCTACAAGACTAGTCTTGGTCTTGTTAAGCAACTATGTCTTTTGTGTTGCTTTTGAGTGAAAGAACCATTGGAAATAAATGGTAGGGACATAAATAGACCACACCTATGGGCATAGGTCACCCCTAGTCCTATTAGTCACTTTGGGGGTATTGTTGAGAATTTGGGTCAAGTGCTTGTGAAGCCAACCTTGGTAGTTGGTGTTGTAGGATTGGTGAAACCTAGTGATTAGGTTTCCCTTGGGGTTTTGGGGTTGTGGTAACCTTAACCAAGTCCTTTCCCACACTTTTGATAAGTTTGAAGCACTTTGGCCTTCATGAGTTGGTATTTTGGTTGTATTGCCCTATTTTGAGTCACTTAGAGGCTTCTTGTTGCCCACTTTGCATGAAATACCCAAAGAGATGGGTAAAAAAATTTCACAACAATGGTCATATGCTCTACACACTGAAAAGGAAGAAAGGAAGAGGGTACTTGTCACACTTATGCCTCCCGAATCAAAGATAGAAGAAATCAACGAAATAATGAAGAAGCACTCAAGTAAATTTATAGCTAAGATAAGAGATTACAAAGTGCTAGAGGATAAATTTATAGAGTTGGACAACATGACCAAGGCCACATGGAGATAAATCCTAGATATACCAGTAGAGTCAACAAGTCATGAGAATCAATTACTTCTCACTGACACACCTCATGTAGAGGAGGAGAAAGATAAGGCAAGTCCTAAGCAAATTGCTTTGGATAATGTAGATAATGCTAAGCCAATTGACTTAGACAAAGTCATGGATGATCTTGACATTCAAGACATCACTCAGTATGATTCAGATAAAGATCCTTAGAAAGAAGATGATGTAATTTTTATATCTCTTAAGGATCAAATTAAGCAACAACAAATGGAGACCCAAGCAAATAAAGACATGGATGGTGCTGATGAAATATGGTCGGACACATCAATTATTGACATCACATGACTAGACCCTATCGATCAACTACAAAAATATGAAGATGTCACTGCTCAACAAACTCAAACTGATGAGTAGGACACAAATCAAGATGCAGCACAAGTGAACACTCAAGATAATATGCCAATTTTGATAAAGGTAATAAATCTGCTAGAAGGCAATGCAAAATCTAATGCAGTAGATACAAGCATACCCAAGGACAAGGGTGATGCAAAAACAAAGGACACAATCAATGCACCAAAGGATACAACTGTAGAACAAGCTGCAACTGATGATCATAAAGACAAGTCTACTGATCAAAATAAAGAAGAGGATAAAAGGGTAGAAGAGGACAAGCAAAAGAAAAAGGGTGAAGAGGCAAAGACAGATGCCTAGGAGAAGAAAACATAAGATAAATCTATAGAGACACCCAAGGTTGATGGAGAGACATCTTCACCTAACTGAAAAGTGAACCTTGAGCAAAAAATAAAAGAAGCTTCTTCAAAAAATCCTTCACCAAGCACTTCAGAGAAGACATATGAACTAGAAATGGTCGTTCATACATCTGCATCCACAAAAATCTCAAGGAAGAAGAAGAGAAAGAATAAGAATCCAATGACTCTGGAAGAAATTATTGAGATTCTAGTTTGTGATCCTAGGACATTGGATCCAACTGAATTGAAAAAGTATGCATGACTTTGTGAAAGGAAAGCCATGCAGGACAAGTTGAGAAAAGCTACCAAAGAGGAAAAGGTACTTGATGTTGCACGAGGAATACTTCAAAAAATTGTACCTAATGCAGACATTGATCAAAAAGCCCCAATGCTTGATCAATTAGTGGTTATCACAAATGCAATCACATCTCAGAACATAGATGATGAGAAGGCCATGGAAGAAAGACTTGAATAGAAATATGAGTTCAAGTTAGTTGAAAAGATAAGCCAAGAAGTGGCATTGCAAAAGGTAAAGCTTTCTGAACTGGTTAGCATAGTAGATCCAATAATCTCCAAATATATTACCTTAATACAAAATTTATGCATGTTAGATCAACTCACCAAGGAGTATACCAACAAGATAGCATAGATTGATGCTGATCCTCAAACAAGTGCACAAATTCTCATGAGCAGTGAAGAGGCAATCAAATTGCACAATGAGAAGCTCAAACAAACTCAAAAATTGAGACAAGACATTTAGATAGCAGAAACCAAGTTTAGAGATGAGGTAAATGAGCTTCAAGCACAACTCTTACTGAGACTCGCATTAATGCAACAACATATGACAGAGGCAAGAGCACTAATTTCCACCCAAGAAATGTTTGTCCTAGACAAAATTTATGATATGCATGCACGAATAGAGCTAGAGCACATGGCACTATAATTCCTCAAAGAAAAATGAGGGAAAATGCTCAAAGATATCAAGACCACCCATTCCCACATTCTTGACACATTGTAAGTTACACATTTTTGTCACAATTTTGACAACTTATAAGTTGTATATTGTTTTCATGAGTATTAAATAAAGGGGGAAATGATATGTACAGTCAACAGTAAAAGGGGAAATAAAAGGAAGAAATTATTTGTATAGTCAGTCATTTGAAAGAGAAAAGAATAGGGGAATGTATAGTATAAAGGAAAGTATACATGTACATATACTTATACTATACCGATGCATAAAGTTAGGGGGAGTCATATAATGACAAGGATATATACATAGGTGTACATACTAAACACTTTAGTACTATGCACATGTCATTTTTTGATACTAAAGTCAAAGGGGGAGATTGAAGACATTATATTTTGCCATTAGATTTCTCAAGGTTTTCTATTATTTCATTGATTTGATCTTACTAACCTTGGATATAATGAGTTATTGAGTGTTTGTGTGTAGTATACTTGAAGATACATTATAACACATCACATTTTGGCACCCACCGTGGGGAAAATTGCTCAATTTTTACAAAATTCTACTCTCTATTCTTGATAGTTTGACAATTTTTAGGCAGTTTATCATTTTGGGTCAAAGAGATATCATTTCTGAGAGTGATCTATCATCTATGGGAACTCTTTAATCATCTCCAATAATTTTAATATCATCTTCTGATTCAATGGTATCATCTCTAGAAGGTAAAAATTTGGCTTTAATGCATTTTTGGTAATTCCTTTATTGTTTCTGGAAAGCTTTATCATCTGGAGTAAAGGATTATCAGTTGGGCTATGCTTTATCATTTGGGGTTAAAGAGTTATTTTTTATGGGGTTTATCATTTTAGGTCTCTATTTTATCGTTTGTATTCCAGAGAGAAAAAATACAAAGTTCTATCATGAATTAATTTGATTGCTAACATGCTAACTTGGTTGTTTTCATGCTTTTTATCATCTTTATAGCAGCCTAACATGTTTTGCAGGATATTTTCCAAAGATTTCCATGGAGAGAAACTACTAACAAGTTTGTTGTAGGTTGCCAATTGTGAAAATTCAAACACTTTGACACTTAATACAATTTTTGTGCATTTCCTAATTTGGATAGAGGATTATGCTCTTTTCCCTTTGGGAAAATTAGAAACTCAAACCCCAAATTATGCTTTGTACTAAAATAGAAGGAAATGAACAATTTTACTTCATATGCAATGTGTTTTGTCAATTAATTTAGGCATCTTAACATCAAATTTAGGGTTAATTTTTGGTTTCATTATAGGATTATGCTCTTTTCCCTTTGGGAAAATTAGAAACTCAAATGTGAAATAGAATATTAATTCTTGATTTGAGGAAATGAACTTTTTTTGAAGTGTTTGATAGGAGAAAATGTTATTGAATAGGAGAGTATGCTCTTTTCCCTTTGGGAAAATTAGATATATAGAACTCTTTTCAATGCCAATCCTCTTTACTTTATTTATCCTTTAGTTGGGCCTGTCAGTGAGGAAAAAATCTTCCAGGATGACCCACGTGAGAACAAGGTGTAATCCATACCACTCTAACTCACATTAAACAAATTTACTCTTTCGGGTTAAATCCTAGGGAGTCAGATGTCATTGGAGCTTATACTCGGCTCACATCTAACTTAAGGGTGGCCTAATGGTCTCGATCATGTTTACGTGACCCCTTTTATCAAGATGCTCTACGGGGCTATACACCTCAATCGGGCTTGTGCAGATGTAGAGGATACAAATGAACTGAGAATCTTACTAGACACTTTAAGATTAGAAGCTACCCGGATCACCCCCGAAAGGTGATAATCCTTGTGCAAGGAAAAAGGTAATTACCCCAAGATACTCATCATATCGTGCCCCCATTTATGTTTGGAACCGGATAATATGTTATCATGACTAGAGCCATTCCATTCTTGGTGATAGCCATATTCTGATTAGCATTTGGGTGTATACCTAAGATTATGAGAAAGAGATTTTCATTCTATGCCAATTTTGTAGGGATAGTGCATGTTTGTACCCTTATAATCACAAAATTTTCAAAAATAAACAATCCTTGTCAAAACCATGACAAAAACAACTTGCTTTGTGTGTGTGTGTCACTAAAATTTGCATAATTCAAAACACCTTGCAAGCATTCCAAAAATAGGTGACTCTATTCTAAATGGTGGTTGGTTCCTTTTCCCAATAGTTCTCAATAAATTACTCCAAAATTTGCTAAAAAACATTGGTCCTAAAATATTGTCCTTAGTTCTTGTAGTCTTGTTGGTCAAACCAAAGGTCATTTCTAGCGTCTATTTCATCATTTTTTGGGAGGGATAACCTATTTGGTCGTTGTCAAAATAGAGGTTATTTGTGTACATCTTTTGGACAAATCTAATCATTGATTCAAAAACCCTTTGCAGACTACTTGTACCTCATGTTGTCACAGATATCCAAATTAGTCAAATGATTCTACAATTTTCCAAAGTTTCTACAAAATTTTACCCCAACTTTGTGAGGTCATAACTTTTGACTCGGTGCTCAAAATCTAGAACTGTTTACACCGTTGGAAAGGTCTCCAAAAATTCTAATTTTTACTATAAACTAGCATGCCTAAGGCAACCCAATTTTAGAGACTGATGAAAGTTTCAACTTTGAAAAATGAGCATAAGACCTCAAAAAATGCAAATTATGAAAAGATGTAAAAATTTGAAAAAACATGAAAATTTTGCATTTTTTATTTTTCTCAAAGCAATCATACATTCTCATTATGTCTTGGATACATCAAATTCAAGGTATTAAGAGACAAACCTAATCACAAGAGACTATAATTGTTCTTTAAGAGACTTTAAGCAATCTTAACATGGCTAAAAACAAATGGGTTGGACACTATAATCATAACAACAAGGAAGGAGAAGAACTTATTGTAGCCTTATCAAAGAAAATCCAATCTTTACAATGTCAAATTCAAGACTTGAAAGAGGAAAAGGATACATAATAAAAAATTCCTTTGCTAAGATCAATCATTCCTTTCCTCTATGATCATGATTCATGCATATCTTTCTTCTTTCTAATCTTCAAGAAAAGAGAGACCTACTTATGGCTATCCTATCTTTGGTCAAGAGGTTATTTCACAACATCACACCAGCCCGGTTTTTGATCAACATCCTCATAATATTGAATCCAACATCTCATTGGAGAGTTCAAGTGAATCTAAATGTCCATTGGATAGAGCATTCATTCCTTTAGGACAATCTTATAAATCAATTTTGGAAGAACTTATCGAAAACAATCTTATCACATTGCCTCAAATCACTTCATGTGGTTTTTGTATTCTTGAGAAACTATTGTGCCTATCATAGAAATAACGAACATACAAATTTAGATTGCATGGAGTTGAAACATAAAATCCAAGATCTTATTGATGAGGGAATAATTGAAAATCTTATTGATTCATCTAATCAAGATCAAGATACTAATCCCAAGCATGATCAAAATCATGAACCTATGTCTAGCAATGACCCACACGACACCTCCACTTCTTCCACCATTCCTTCATCTCACAAAGCTTCAAAGGTATCCACACCACTTCCATCAAACAAAGAACCTAATGCTTTTCTTGCTAGCTATGTCTACCCTCAAGGGCTGCCTTAGAAAGAAATCCAAGATAATCTAAATCTTGTTGCAAGTCTATTCAACACTTCTGACATCAAAGACCCTAAGCTTTCATGTCCTTCAATTCCCATTCTGCATAATTCTCCAACAACTCTTCAGGAACCCATCATGAATATTAAAACTCCTACCTTGTCCTTAGAATTCGTTCCATGTTAAGAGGATGATCCGAAATACGAAGAAACAAGTCTTACTAATGATCAAGATCAGGACATTATCTTATCCCCTCCAACATTTGATGAAGGTCCCATATCCCTACAATTTGAAGATGATCCCCTCATATCTTTTCATTTCTTCCAAGAAGATATCACTCTATCTCAAGAGCTATATATCCCTACATCTCCCAAGCAAGATCAAGATATCCTTTCCACTATTTCTAATGATCCTTGTCAAGATCAAAGCATACCATCATCCCCTTGTCATACTCCTTCATTTCCACCTCAAGAAACCATCATTCCTTCAAATCCATGGCATGATGATAAATCCCCTCAAGCTTCATTGGTTCCTATCAAAGTTATTCCTATTGGTATAAAGATGACTCCTAATAATGAGAGCTTTGGCCATACAATTCACTCTAATGATGCTGATATCCCTTCCACACCTTAGCTTTCTCCATTTAAACACAAGCATCTATCTTCCGCATCATCCAAATATATAATTGGTCCCTATATCTCGAAGTTAAAACCATCAAACCTTCCATCTATATTGGGTCATTATATCTCTACATACACTATGAATATCACTACTACCTTATCATCCATTTACCCTATCTCCTATCAAGATCAACAGAGACATGCATCCTTGAATCCTCCATATCAACGGATGTATACAAACCAGCCATATCAGCCTTATTCATCCACAATTCCAAAGTCTTTTGGAAACAATTTGGATGTCAACCAAAGAAAGAACAAAAACAAGAATTCACTTACATATGAAGATCACCATGTCCGGTCTAATCGACATGTGAATAAAAATCAAGAATAAATGCTAAAGAAACTACAAAGGTCCACCAAGAAAACAGAAAAATTAAAGAAAATGTGGATTCCTAAATCCCTCATTGAAGAAATTCATTCTAAAGAATCTCAAAAGAAAGAAAAATCAAAGACTATGTGGATTCCCAAGTCATTTTTAAAAGACTTGCACACAAAATAAAAAATCAGAATTGACATCCAAGCTTCCAAAGGCTTCCACTCCATCTCCTTCCAAATCTATTTTGGGTCTTTATATCCAAAAATCCACTACCATGAATACGCCTTCATCCATCTTGGGTCCTTTTGTACCAGGATCCATATCCATTCCTACATTGAAACCTTAAGATATTTCATCCACTTTTCCTCTATCATTCCACCATCCTTCAAGATGTGTGTCGATGTTGATCTTGTCAATGTTTCCATCTTTTCTTCCACAAAAATTTCAATGCCCTACCCAAATATCCTACACCTACTTACTATTCCTCTATATTTGGTCCCTACATTCCATCCATCCCATATCCTTCCATTCCTCTCATCTAATCCATTGCATAAATCCTTGGCTAATATCCTCCTTATCCTCCATATCATTCTTCTCTACCATCACCCTATCAGCACCTTTGAGCATACTTTAAGCGGCCTTGGCCTATCATATCATATCATTCAAAGAAGCACTATCCAAAGAGAAAGAGGCATAAATTATTCCCTAAAATAAATAAAAAAGAGATTGAAAAGAGAAAAAGTGCCTTGGTGACAACTTGGTAAACAAGCAGCTTGGTAGCAAAATTATAGAGAAATAAATCCATCCTATGGTGGAAAACCACTTCTTGTGGCACCTTGGATAAGTACCATGATGAAAACCTGGAAAACATGCATCATGCATAATTCCTCATACTTGCACTCTTCACTTGGGGGAAAGTTCCTTCCATTTCATCTTATCCATCATATCTTCCATCTAGCTAGCCCATGCGCATCCATTTTCCTTCTAATGATCTTGACAAGGTTGATCCTATCTATGAATGTTGTGCATATTGGCATCCATTATCCTCACTTGTTCTTATCCATGGCACCCTATTGTGATCTTGCTTAGCCCAATCCTATCCTCATTATCCATGAACATCCTTGCACTAATCCCAAAGCATTCATTTATAACTACATCACCCTTTCTCTTGATGGTGTTGTCCTATTAGATGACCCCTTGGTCTTGATCAAAAGAAAGAACAAAAAAATACAACACAGGTTCTTAGAACTCTCTTGACATGTCCACTCTTTTGAACTATAGGCTTTCCCATGTGCTTTTCATGACATTAGGTTATTGCCATATATGCTATCTAGCACCAGTTCATGAGCTAACTGCATAGTCAAAAAATGGAAGCACTTCCATGGTAGACTATTTTAGCCTTCCAAGTAGGTGGTTTGGGGTCATATCAAGCACCTTAAATGGGTTCCTGACTTTGACCTGGCTTTCCCCTGTTCTGCCTCTCTTTCCACTTCATTCCATCCAATTTTTGGCATCCTGGACTGCAGATCTGAGGACTTTGACCTTAGGGTCAAGGTCAACCTTTTGGTTCTATTTTGACCTTGACCCTGACCTAGGTCAAGGTCAACCTTGACCTTGACCCAGGGTTCAAATCTCAAGGTCCCACAGTTTCTGGATGTCAGTCTTTGCAAAAAGTTATTTCCCGCTTCCAGGTTGGCTATTTTGGGTTCCAAAGTAGTGATTCCTAAATTATATTTAACTTATGTCCTCTTCTAGGGTTAAGGGTTGTAAGTGGAATTTAATTCTCCTATGTTTGCCTCCTTAGAAGATTGTGCCCTAATTTCATATAAAAGGAAGCTTTCTCCTCTCATTTTCTCTAAGCATTATCAACAATCATCAAGCGATATTGAGAAAGAAGAAGTCCTTTATTGAAGCCTAAGAATCCTTGAGCAATTGAGAAGAATCATCAATTAAAGATTCAAGCAATATTTGAAGCAAGGATTCATCCATCATCAAGCCTTCAAGCATTCAAAGAGATCCATGGCAGGCTATTGAAGGATTCAAGCCATATAGTGCCCTTCTAGCAATCTCTCCATCCATCTTCTTCCAAGCCTCTTCCAATTTAAGAACCCATTCAAGACTTGGTGTTGGAGATCAACAAGCAATTTATTGAAGACATCCCACATTCTACATTCTAGATCCATTGCTGCATACATACTTGTGGATTCAAGGATTTGAATCCTCCACAAGGACTTTTTACAAGCAAGGTGAATTTATGCATTTACTTTGTTTACTTCTACAATTTCAATTACATATATTTAAGGTTAATTCCAAAACCAGGGTTTGACTAAGGCAAACCCCTCCCCCACAACAAACAAACCTCTTTTTCTTGCAGGTACAGGTTCAGGACTGCAGATTTGGACTCAGATCTGGATACCCTTATTAGATTTCTTTCAAGCTCCACAAATAGATTTTTTGTCGACTCTGTGTAGGTCAGGGTCAACATTACTGGGTCAGGAATGAGATTTGTGGGTCAAGGTTGACCTTTTTCATAAGACAGTGTCAGATTGGAAAAATATAAGACAGTGTCAGATCAGAAAAATATTTTTGGGTTTTGTTCATCTCTGCATTTTGGTTCCGAATCATACTTCAAATTTTCTAGAAACACTCTATAGACCTTAGAAAATAGCATATTCTGGATTCACAATTCTTTAAGGTTGGTTCTTCCTCTCATCCTTTTTAATTACTGTCATATATCATATCTACATTATCAATTAATAGAATTTAAGATCTCCCTCTTTGTTTCATTTCCAAATGGTTGATTCATTTGTGCATTAATCCCTCTTTTGGATAGATCAACTTGGGTCTTTCATTTGTGCATTTGAGGATAAAAGTGGAACATTTTATTTTCCTCCTAATACACATTTCAACACAAATTTCAATTAAATGTAAAGTAGGTTTAAGGGAATTAAGTAAATCCACACATCATAAACATAACTTATTACATTCTCTTCTTTCATTCCTTATATCCATTTTTAATCCTTTACATTTTGGTGAACCCGCAATCGATAAATCCTTCTCTTTGGTGTTAGATTTACATCTTATATTAGAACTTGCATCTTAAAATATAAAAATAAAAATTTAAATAAATCTTCATAAAAATACAAAAACACTTCTTTCATTTCATTCATTATGAAGATCTTTTGGTGGATGGCTATTTTTCTCATTATTATTTTCTTAGCATCTCTTTATAGTACTTATGACATGTATGAGAATATCCTCCATTTTATTACATTCCTCACTCTTCATGGTGCACTTGCTTATACCATTATGAGATTGACCAATACTAGTCTCCCTACTTTTATAACTTCTATTAAAGATGTGTGTAATGGACTCATTACTCTTTTGGATTATGTGAAGAATTTGGTAGATGATACACCATTGCCTAATCTTCCTAATCTTCCTCTTAACCTTCCTAAGCCAATTCCTAATACTCCCAATCCTATTCTTCCATCTTCTATCCCTATTTCTTCTCACACTTTTGTTGAGGCTCAAACTAGGGTACAAGATGAGGATGTGCAAGAATTCCTAGATTTAACTTCCCCTTCTTATCTGATCCATGATGATATTAAGGGAAAATCCCAACAAACTTCTCCTAAAACCATCATTCCACCTTACACAACATTTTCTCATGAACACAATAATCAATCACCTCCTATAGAAGCTTTGCAAGATAGATACACTACCGGATATACTATGATTGATAAACAAGGTTATAAGGGTTTAGGGCTTGGTGTTAATGAACATGGCATTAAAACCTTGATTCATGTGTCTTTTAAACAAAATATGCATGGTATAGGCTTCCCACCTTCTCAATTTGAGGTAGCTGATCTTAACTATCATCCTCCTCTTTATATTCTTCTTCCAACACCTACCTTAGATCACCCTGATACTCCTCAAGATGTGGCTAAAAAGGTGTATGTCCAGTTAATGAATTCCAAGAAATAAATCTTGAAACCTATTCTGAGAAATTCTGTCTCTAAATATAAATGTCCTTTTCATTATAGTAATAAACATTTACTTTCTGATTGTGTGCATTTCAAACTATATGTTAGAGAAAGAGCTGCTTTGGGAATTATATCTCATTCCTGTGCAGTATGAAAATTTCTTCATAATTTTGATATAGGGCATTCCCCTCATTCTTCTACAAGTTAGATTGCATTTATCCTCTTGTCTATTCACTAGGGGGAAAGAGGTATCTTATTCCAGTCTTCTAGGATCCATTTTACTCTTAGCATATCTTTTGCGTTGAGTATAATTGGTTATTCTTTCTATATTCTATCCCTATAAATCATCCATGATATCTTTTCTAGGACATTTGGTTTGGTAAAGATATCTCTTTTCTATGAAATCTCTTGATATAATTTGATATATCCCTTGCCTTCACACCTGGGGGGCAAGGTATTTTCCTTCTTCCTTTATCTAAGGAGCTACTTTCCCTAGCTTAGTGGCGTATGTTTATCTTACAACATTATTTCCTTATAAAGATGTATGTTTTTTACTATGGATACCCTCTTATATGAGAGGTGATTGTCCTAGGTCATCACCTCTTCTTTATTTTTCAAACTATTTTTTTGATGAATTCTTTCCCTTGCTTTGGGTTAGAGTTTTCTTCCTTCATTCAAAGATTCAGCTTCCTCTCGACTACAGGGGGCTTTCTATTTGAATCTTTGGTCCCTATTTTCTTGAGAAGATGACAATTTTATCCTAAGAATTCCTCTATGGTGAGGGTCTTGTTGATAAGATCTCTTCCCTTTTGATGATCCTTTTTCCATAAGTGACATATCCATTTCACGATTATCTATGTTCTTGGATGTAAGGTTCAAGGCTCTTCACTAAGAATATGGTATACATTGTTGTTAAGCTAGATATATCCTTACCTTGTGAAGTAGGTATTCTCTTTTCTCTTCCTTATCCTTCCTAGTAGGTATCCATGAGAAGGAGGGGGGCATATATAGGATCTCCCTTGTACTATAGTTTACATTAATTTACATTATGTAGCATGCTAAATCCTCAGAAGGTAAAGCACACAAGTTGCTAAATCCTGAAGAGATACGCATGTTTACTTTTATTTTTCTAAATACTCGGAAGGTAACACACACAAGTTGCTAAATCCTAAAGAGATACACATTTTTACTTTTATTTTGCTAAATCCTTGGAAGGTAACGCACACAAGTTGCTAAATCCTGAAGAGATACGCATTTTTACTTTTGTTTTGCTAAATCCTCAGAAGGTAACGCACACAACCTGCTAAATCCTGAAGAGATACACATTTTTACTTTTATTTTTCTAAATCCTTGGAAGGTAATGCACACAAGTTGCTAAATCCAAAATGGACATGCATTTTATATTCCATGGTGATACAAGAATGTGGATCTATGGATATTTTAAAAAGCTGTCAGAAGATGCATTTACAATTACAAGTACAGTTTATGGGTGAAACTATTGGGTTCTCCCTCCTTGGTGATTCATGGTAAGGTGGGCATCTTACTAGGTGAGGTAATCACTTTCCCTTATCTCTCTTTCACTTTCATGCTAGTAGGATTAGATCATGAAGCTATGTTATCTATAGTGTTGCTCTGGTCTTGCTTATGTTGTCATGTATGTTTTCTATGACTGATTGCTCTTTATTTTTCATATCTTTATGTATGTATGTATGTTGAGTAAGAATCCTTGGTCTAGGGGCTCATGTCCTTGACTTAGTGATATTCTGATTCATTGCGATCCACCAGTGTCTTTCTTCTAACTTTACAGTGAGCATGTTTGATTTCTATACTCCTGCTAAAGTGGGGGCTAAATGTATAGTCAGAAAATGGAAGCACTTCCATGGTAGACTAGTTTATCCTTTTGAGTAGGTGGTTTTGGGTCATATCAAGCACCTTGAATGGGTTCCTAACTTTGACCTGGATTTCCCCCTGTTATGCCTCTCTTTCCACTTCTTTCCATCCAGTTTTTGGCATCCTGGACTGCAGATCTGAGGTCTTTAACCTTAGGGTAAAGGTCGACCTTTTGGGTCTATGTCAACCTTGACCCTGACCTAGGTCAAGGTTGACCTCAACCTTGACCTTGGGTTCAAATCTTAGGGTCCCACAATTTTTGGATGTCGGTCTTTGCAAAAGGTTATTTCCTACTTCCGGGTCGGCTATTTCAGGTTCCGAAGCGGTGATTCCTAAATTATATTTAAGTTAGGTCCTCTTCTAGGGGTAAGGGTTGTAAGTGGAATTTAATTCTCCTATGTCAGCCTCCTTAGAAGATTGTGCCCTAATTTCATATAAAAGGAAGCTTTCTCCTCTCATTTTCTCTAAGCATAATCAATGATCATCAAGCGATATTGATAAAGAAGAAGTCCTTTATTGAAGCCTAAGCATCGTTGAGAAATTGAGAAGAATCATCAAGTAAATATTCAAGAAAGATTTGAAGCAAGGATTCATCCATAGTCAACCTTTAAGAATTCAAAGAGATCCATGGGAGGCCATTGAAGGATTCAAGCCATATAGTGCCCTTTTGGTGATCTCTCCATCCATCTTCTTCCAAGCCTCTTCCAATTCAAGAACCCATTCAAGACTTGGTGTTGGAGATCAACAAGAAATTGATTGAAGACATCCCACATTCCACATTCTAGATCTATTGGTGCATACATACTTGTGGATTCAAGGATTTGAATCCTCCACAAGGACTTTTTACAAGCAAGGTGAATTTATGCATTTACTTTGTTTACTTCTGCAATTTCAATTACATATCTTTAAGGTTAATTCCAAAACTGGGGGTTGACTAAGGAAAACCCCTCCCCCACAACAAAAAAACCTCTTTTTCTTGTAGGTAAAGGTTTGAGATTGTGGATTTGGACTCAGATCTAGATACCCTTATCAGCTTTCTTTCAAGCTCCGTGAATAGATTTTCTGTCGACGCTGTGTAGGTCAGGGTCGACATTACTGGGTCAGGGATAAAAATTTGTGGGTCAAGGTAGACCTTTTTCATAAGATAATGTTAGATAAGAAAAATATTTTTGGGTTTTGTTCATCTCTGCGTTCTGGTTCCGAATCATTCTTCATATTTTCCAGAAATAGTTTACAGACCTCAAAAAACAACATTTTCCAGATTTGCAATTCTTTAAGGTTTGTTCTTCCTCTCATCCTTTTCAATTACTGTCATATATCATATCTAAATTATCAATTAACAAAATTTAAGATCTCTCTCTTTGTTTCATTTCCAAATGGTTGATTCAATTGTGCACTAATCCCTCTTTTGGGTAGATCAACTTGGATCTTTCATTTGTGCATTTGAGGAGAAAAGTGGAACATCTTATTTTCCTCCTAATACACATTTCAACACAAATTTTAATTAAATGTAAAGTAGGTTTAAGGGAATTAAGCAAATCCACACATCATAAACATAACTTATTACATTCTCTTCTTCCATTCCTTATATCCCTTTTTCATCCTTTACACTAACATTGTTGTATTCTTTATCCCTACCTTGGGTAATCTTGGGGAGACTGTCCTTGAGCGTAGCATTCCTTCACTTCATCCATCAGGTTTCTTATCCATTTGTAAGACCCTATACCTTGCTAAACATTGGAGGCAAACCAATGTGATCATGCTTGAGAATTGGTATTCTAAAAAATCCAAAAACATTTTAAAATCTCTAAAAATCCAAAAAAATCATAAAATCTAAAAATCAATAAAAGAATTATCAAATTTGCATTTATTCTCATTGCTTGTGCATATCTTGTATATCCTTTGCATCCTTGTGCAGTCTCAGTCGGTTTTGTATCCTATCATTATAGCTTAGAACCAGTCCACATCTCATCCTTGGGACAATCATACCTAGCTAGGGGCAAGTTCTTAGTCATCCTGGGGAGTCAGTTCCTAAATTCAACTATCGATCCAAGGGGATTCCACCAGATTACCTATCAAATATCAGGTGTTCTACTATTTTACAAATACTGGTGTTTCTCAACACCCACAAGCTTAAATAAATAGTGTTTGTTAACACTCATTAAACAAACAATGATCACGAAACAAAAACAATTACACACAATCAAGTAATGGTGTTTCTCAACACTACCTATCATGGATAGTATGATTATTATTTTTCTTATTATTTCTTCCCAGTGACTCTATGATGTCTTCGTACTAGAGAAACAAGGATAGGGGGCATGATATTTTTTGTATATGTTGTCTATTATCATTGATTATTGATTGTGACATTTTATTTTTTTGCTTCTTGAATGTTAATTCATAATCGTGTGCAAATCTATCTTAGGACATGATCATCAAAGAATTATCAAGGATATTTGCATATGAAAAGGATTAATTATTGTTTGTTAATTCGTACAAGCAGTATTCATATCAACATGGTCGTCTAGGAACCAGTGGTGGCTATACTTTCTTATAACTAATACCTAACAACTAACAGCTCTATGATGAAATTAAGCACAATATGAAGAAAAAGATGGAAGATTGAATCTTATTCTAGCATAATTCATTTTCATTCTAGCATTCATCTGCCTTGATCAAAAACACCTTAGAGAGGAAAATCTATCTGCAACATGGTTGAGTATCACATCTAAGATTCTTGAATCTATCATCATGGTTGATCATTATTTAGCAACATTATTATCAAGAGCTCAAATGAAATGGATTCTATATAAATCTTCTACATCATTGACATCAATCCATTCTTTGGAATCAATTGAACATTTTCTAAACTCATCAACCAAACATCATTTAGTGCTCTTCTATCACATTTCAATCTCGCTCCTGAGGGGGTATCATCATCATCAATATAAACATATTCTTACATATGGATAATCAAACAACTTTTTTATTCAATCTAATGTGTTGTATCAAATATTTTAGTCATCAAATTAAATCTAGGAACAATCATCGATCATAACAGAGATCTCGTCTAATCAAACTAAATCACATTGATTAGGGGCATATCAATTTCAACACATCACATCAAATTGATAGTCTCTTCATCATAATCAAATCAATTTTATCAACACTAGGGGCATATCAACTTCATCAAGATCCATATCAAGTTGGTTTTCTCAATCAAGATATCAAATTGGTTAATCCATCTTATCAACATCAATATTTTTGGTATCTCTTTGGTAGATAATCAGTTTCATCAACATCATATCAAACTGGTTATGCTAGCTTTTACCAATGATCTCTTATCCAACATCGCATCAAATGTAGATTCATATCGACATCAAAAATCAGATATTATTTGAATCAATGCACTGCTCGCACATCAATTCAAAGAGGTATAAATGTAATCACCTAAAAGTAGTTTAGCCAAAGCAATTTCCCTAAATGCTAATCAAAAGATTCAATCTCGTAATCATGATCAAATCAAGCTATTCTACAACATAATTGTGTAATTGAAATCGATCAATTCATTTGCATAATTCATCAGCCATCAAACATCAATGATCATTCATCAAGGATCATTCATTGATTAATACCCCTAGCTATTTAATTAAATCAAAATAAAAAATCCCATGGATAGTTATATTAATTAAAGTGATTTAATTAATTGTCCTATTATCCACTCAACTCACAAAAGGAAAAATCATTTAAATCTAACCAATGAGCTTCAATCACATGGATCATTCAAGGTCCTAATCTTAGCCATCCCTCATGGATGTATCTCAACCATTCAATTCAAATTTGAATTTTAATCTTTTCCTCCAAAGGAAAATCTATAAAAGGAACTTCATCAAGGCTATTATCAAGCTGGATCCTCATTTGCATAGACATAATGCTAGTTTCATTTCTAGCTCATATATTCTAGCTCAATTTTGCATTTTAGATGCATTCTCAATTGAATCTTCCATTTCATGATTGCCAATTCTATGATCTAACATGTTTAATCTAAGAGAAATTCACAATTTAGAGTAGAATCTTCATGATTAGGAAGGAATAATTTGATTTCTCAAGGTTTTCTATTGTTTTCATTGATTTGATCTTACTAACCTTGGATATAATGAGTTATTGAGTGTTTGTGTGCAGTATACTTGCAGATACATAATAATAGATCCAACTACAATTCATTCCAACATCTGACAAAATGATTGAGATGGTAATCAAAATCAAAGATAACTTGATAAGGAAAGGTGAAATTAAAATCTACAAATAAACTAAAGGGTCTTTCAATCCAAACTACGATGGCAACCAAGACAAATCAAAGTTTTGGAAGAAGAATCAAAATGTTGTCAATGATGGAGTAGTAAATGCTCATAATGTAAAATCATAACAACCAGCATTCAATTTATCTACTACTACTCCTCCTAAGAACCTTACTATGGCATCTGATGAGCGGGTTAATAAAAACAACAATTAGCAAAAACCACCTTTTACATATACTCCTAAATGGATATTTACACCTCTTGGGGAGTCTTTGGGATCAGCGTTATGAAAAATTGTCACTCACAAGGTGTTAACATTACCAAAATCAAGACCATATGAACCACCAATTAAGCCTAAATGGTGGAATGATGCACACTATTGCGAGTACCATAGAAACAAAGGGCATAGAACAAATGAGTCCATGAAACTAAAAAATTTGTTACAAGACTTGATTGACAATGAGGTCATTATAGTGGATGGTCACAAGACAAATGAAGATCATACAACTTTCCAATCACCTTTACCTAATTATGAGAAAGGAGAATCATCCAATGCAAAAGGTAATCAAGTGAACCACACATATCCTTATGACAAAAATATCAACATGCTAGAAAATACTGATCAAAGGGTCAATGTGATCATTATAAAGGAAAAGAAAAAGGCCAAAGATTCTAATGTAGTAACACGAGGACAAGCCAAAGTAGTCCTAAGAGGAGATTCTTCCAAACTTCCTATATCATCAAAACCCACAACAACCAAGCAAAATACATCATCTCTCTCATCTAATTATATCTTGGTTAATCATTTGCAAAGAAATCCTAAACAAATCTCAATCCTTGAATTTCTCAAACTCTCTCCATCACATAAAGAGATTTTGGAAAAAGCCTCGGTTGAAACAAATGTTCTAGACAATTTGGATATAGATAAATTTCAAACCATGGTGGGATACTTGACTACACCTCATTATTTATCCTTTTTTGAAGAGGATGAAAATTCCTTAAGTCACCCTCATAACATGCCACTACACATAGAAGTACTCATTCACAGACATCTAGCAAGATGATTCTTGATAGACAGAGGAGCGGGTCTCAACATTTGCACTCTAGGTTTGATCAAAGAGTTGGGGTTCTTAGATGAACATATTGATCATAAGAAAATAATAACTATAAAGGCATATGATGATGAATAAAGATCATCCAAGTGGATAGTTATGTTTCCAATCAGAGTGGGTACTATAGAAAGAAATATGGTGTTCTAGGTACTTGATCTTAAACTATCTTACAATATTCTTTTGGGAAGACCTTGGATACACAAAATGAAAGTTGTCCCCTCTACTTTTCATAATGCTTGAAATTCACATATAATGGAGAGGAGATCACCATTCCAACTGACACAAGCTACTTTCAATCTTGTAATAGTACAAATCAGTCAAATGAATGGATGGTTCCATATAACAGAGAAGCTTCTCAAGAATGAATTCCAGAAAGTTCAATCTCCACATTAATGCAAGAATTTGAAAAGAGACTAAAAATACATGATAATGGAATGGGAGAATACAAGATTGATCAATTACTCTCTATGAAAGTATTACCTTTATCTCCAAGATCACAAGGAAGACCATCATCTTCTACGGTGTCAACAATGCCTAAAGTACAAACAAAATTCAATGGAACCTTTGTAAAAGGAAAATCAATGGAAGAAGAAAAAGAGGATGCTGATGTGTTAATTTGGCTGTACAAAGACAGATGATTCTTATCAGGATGTTAAGCATATTAAAATTACCACTCAACAATATGGACATGGTCTATGTATCATGCAAAAAATGGGATATCAAGGACAAGGACCTTTAGGAAACAATAGAGAGGGTTTGATTGAACCAATATTGACACAATTCAGAGATCCTAGAGACAAAGAAGGAATTGGATATTTTGAAGAATCACAAATACCTCTCATTCAGGATGGGCCAATATTTGATGAGGAAATGAAGGAATCAAAAGAAGAAATAGAATTCACACAGCATTTATATGAGAGGTTATTACATATTCATGATGACAATCCCCATTATCAAGGTGAAAGATATGTTCCTTAATTTTTAACTCAAACAAATGAGGACGAAGATACAATCATGCCCTTATTAGAGAATCTAAACATCAATGGTATTCACACTTTAATTTAAGAGCATCATTCTGATGAGGAGACTAATACACAAGACAATCATCATCCCAACTAGGGGGAAAGGGTCACACCTACTCATGTTCTACACACCAATCAGTCCTTGGAAATAGATTCTAATGAATATAAATGGGACTCATTCTCTGATGTCAGTATCCTAGATATAGAGATAGATGTCATTCATCAACATACACCTCAGATGGAGAGAGGTGAAAGTTCCAATGTTACTGGTCCTTCTAACATGGACATAGACCCATAAGAAATCATGACACCTAACATTATTGCTATAGGTACAAGACTATTGGTAGATTATATAGAGTATCAACACATCTTGGTAAATTCATATCTTAATAGAACAACACGTGAAGGGGGAAAAATCTTTGGTATTCGACCATTCAAATTTGGTTCACAAAATATCGACGATGACTCGAGTGAGAATAGTGAGGATCTTCCTGGTCTAACCATTCTTTTGGAAGATACTATGATAGATCTTGTCAATCCATTCAAATGTGATGATTACAATTTTATCCTACATATTGACATTATTGAAACTGATCTAAACAACGATCTTCAACTTGTGTATCCTAACTTAATTGACTAGACTCTATTTGAACCCATGGATATACCTATATTTGCCAATGACTATGATATCACCTGTTCCCTCAATGCAGTAGAACCTGTACCTTCTTCCACTAGGAATTCTAATGCTAGGGATGATATCAAGTTTTCCAGTCACAAAAATAAAGAAAAAATCAATAAAAGATCTGAGGGTGAAAACCATTCTGTGGTAGTCTCAGATCATGAAAAAGAAAGAATACAAGACGCATCTGTTAGTGAAAACCTCACTGAGGCACTAAAAGATGGGAAAAATTATATCCTTCCCGATCACTTCCAGGAATGATCTGTGGTACTTATCAAACCAACTCAACCAATATCATACACATTGCTCAATCTCTATCTGTGGAAGAAAAGGAAGCATTTACATAGTTTTTCAAAGAAAAGAAGATTAATTTTGCATGGTCTTATTCTGACATGCCAGGGCTTGATCCTGATTTGATTATGCACCATTTATCTATGGCTCCTAGGATAAAACCTGTCAAAAAAAAATTAAGAAAGATGCATCCACACATTGCTCTTTTGGTAAAAGAAAAACTAGAAAAATTGTTGAAAGCAGGCTTTATAAGGGCTATTTCATATGCAACATGGATATCTAATATTGTGCCAGTATCAAAACATGATAAATCCATTAGAATCTGCATTGACTTTCAAGATGTCAATAAAGCGTGTCCAAAAGATGACTTTCCATTGCCAAGTATTGATGTCATCATAGATCTTATAGCT
Organism: Thuja plicata; assembly: GCA_018584345.1. Taxonomy (NCBI): domain Eukaryota; kingdom Viridiplantae; phylum Streptophyta; class Pinopsida; order Cupressales; family Cupressaceae; genus Thuja; species Thuja plicata. The sequence goes on along the minus strand of MU225819.1, from coordinate 305,390 downwards.
GGGTATGAGATGTTATCCTTAATGGATGGATTCTCCAGGTACAATCAAATAAAAATTATTCCATAAGACCAAGATAAGACAACTTTTACTTGTCCATGGGGAAGTTTATGTTGGAACGTCATGCCCTTTAGACTCAAATATGCAGGAGCGACATATCAAAGAGCAATGAAAGAAATCTTTCATGATATGATACACAAAAATATGGAAGATTATGTGGATTAAATTTTAGAGAAATATAATCACCATGAAGATCATCGATAGGATTTAGCAAAAATCTTAGAAAGGATGGAGCAATTCAAGCTACGCTTGAACCCAAAAAAGTGTGCATTTGGGGTCACCTCAGGAAAATTGTTAGGGTACATAGTTTTTGCTAAAGGAATTGAAGTTGATCCACAAAAGGTCAAAGCTATCATTGAGATGCCTCCACCTAGAAATATTAGTCAGGTGTGATCATTACAAGGGAAGTTATAGTCAATTCGATAGTTCATTGCTCAATTAGCTGATAAAGCTCAACCGTTCACTAAACTTATGCACAAAGGTATCACTCACAAGTGGGATGAAGCATGTGAAATATCATTTAATCAATTGAAGGAGTATCTGGTGAACCCACCTATTCTAATGACTCCAATCATAGGCAAATCTTTTCTCCTATATATTTCAGCAACTAATACCTCACTAGGGGCACTATTGGCACAAGAAGATGAAATAGGAAAATAACGTGCAATCTATTACATAAAAAAAACATTGGTGCACTATGAACTTAATTACACACCAATTGAAAAATCATTTCTAGGAGTGGTATTCACATCTCAAAAAATTTGGCACTATATGATGGTGCATTCAATCAAGTTGGTGGCTAAGATTGACCCGCTAAAATATCTCTTAAACAAAGAAATTTTAAATAGAAGATTGGCTAAGTGGATGATGATACTAAGCGAGTCTGATATTGAATACGTCAAAAGAAAAGCTATTAAAGGGAAAGTTATTTCAGATCAAATTGCAGATGCACCATTATCAGGTGATATCCCTTTGACTATTGATTTTCTAGATGAATCCATTCTCATACTTATAGAGCATACCTGGAAGATGTATTTTGATGGATCATTTACACAACATGGCACTGGAGCAAGTGTTGTATTCATATCACCTCAAGGATACACTATACCAAAGTCATAAAATATTTTATTTTTGTGTACTAACAATATCATAGAATATGAGGCTTTGTTAAATGGACTCAAGATGGCACTAGAGTGCCAGATAACAATGCTACATGTTTATGGTGACTCCCAATTGGTCATAAATCAAATCACTGATGAATATCAGAGTAAAGATGATAAGCTTGTGTCATACAAGAAAATGGTGGATGATTTGAAATAGTACTTTGTCGGCATAACATTTGAGAAGATACCCAGGTTAAACAATCAAGTGGCTGATGAAATGGTTAATCTTATGTCTCTTATAGAGTTATTTGATAATCAAGCACGTTATGAATTCCTAGTGGATGAGTTACCTTATCCCTCCTACAACTATCATGATTCCAAGCTAGTTTTCCAACTAATAGGATGTGACTCCCCTCATTATGGACCTATCTGGACTTACCTTGAATCCAATGTTTTCCCTGAGGATATATCCAAAAACCAAAAATGTGATCTTATTTGTCAAGCTTCTAAACATGTGATCATCGTGGACGATTTGTATCATAGAGTTTTTTATGGTACCTTACTAAGATGTTTAGAACTAGAAGAATCTAACAATGCTTTACATGAAGTCCATGAAGGTATTTGTAGATCACATTCGAATGGTCTTACCTTAGCTAAGAGACTCTTGCGTATTGGGTATTATTGGCCTACAATGGAGAAAGTCTAGTGCCTCACTAACCTATCTTGGAAAATGAATTGAAGAAGTGAGCGGGATAAAGTAATTCGATTGATGATAAGGTAAGTACATTACTTTAATGCTTCTAAGAACCTAGTTAGCATATGTTTATTTCTTTCTATGCCACTT
>MU225819.1:288650-299730 GCA_018584345.1 Thuja plicata | reverse complement strand
GTTATGGTTGGCTTTGCTATGATATTGGTGTAGTTTATCTTCAATCACGTATGTAATCAACAATGAATTCTGACATCATGCATCTAGTTGCGTAGCAATATATATACTAATGCAGGAAACAAAGAGGAAGGGAGGTTTTAATACCTAGGCAAGGAGGAGAAAACTAAGGTATACAACACCTCTGTATGATTGTCATTTGAATACTGTGAAATGCTAGTTCTTAAAGTTGCTCCATTGTCTTCTTATACTATAGATAAATACTATAATTAATAGAATCATAAATTGCAGATGTAGTTAAAATGGTATGTTATATTTGTTTAAAAAAAAAAAAATGTTGTGTTTTTGGGCATTACAGAAAGATGTTGTCACATTCTCAAAAACATGCAAACATGTCAAATACATGGCAATCTTATACACACACTAGCAAGGGAATTGTTACCTTTTATCACACACTGGCCTTTTCAATAGTGGGCCTTTGATATTATTGGTCAAATTTACCCATCGTCCTCTAATGGTCACAAGTTTATTATTATAGCAACATAATATTTTACCAAGTGGACTAAGGCTATACCCTTAATCACGGCAATAGGAAAACAAATCTCACTATTTATCCTCAACTACATCATTTTCCAGTATAGTCTTCCTTCATCAATTGTGACAGATAATGGTAAACAGTTCAAAAACAAGGATGTGACCAAACTATGCAACAAGTTCCAAATCACCTAGCATTTCTCATCTATATATTATCTTTAGGGAAATGGATAGCCAAAGGCTAGTAACAAGAACATACTCAAGATTCTCATCCGAACTATCAATGATTCTAGTAGAGATTGGCATGTCTAGATCAATCTGACTTTATGGGCCTATCGTACAAGTATTAGAACCCCAACAAGAGCTACTCCTTATTCATTGGTTTATGGTGCTGAAGTAGTTCTTCCCATTGAGGTAGAACTTCCATCCTTGAGAGTATCTTTACAGGGATTAATCACAGATGATGACTATAGAATCTCAAGATTACAACATCTAGAACTGTTGGCTGAAAGATGCCAAGATTCCTTCGAACACTTACAAGGATATCAAAAGAGGACGGAAAAAGGCTATAACAAGAAGTTCAAGCCTCATGAGTTTCAAGTGGGAGACCTAGTGTTGCATGAAAACACAAAGAATCAACAACACAGAGAGAAAAAGGGCAAATTTGAACCTAACTGGTTAGGACCATTTATAATCACAATAGTGTTTGGATTTGGAGCTTATCAGCTGGCTACCAAAGAGGGAGACAAACTTCCTAATCCTATCAACACTAATCATCTAAAGAGGTTATATGCCTGACCCGTTATTTATAGCTATGTACAGTGGAAAAGATTCTGAAAATTTCAAAAATAGTGGAAAATTTCTAAAAATGATTGTCCTGGTAAAAACCTGGCAAACAAGCGCTTGGAAAAAAAAAAAACATCAAAACAAATTGAAAAACAAAAAAAAAAATCATACCTTGGTGAAAACCTGGAAAACAGGCACATTGGTAGCAAAAATAACATTCGTACGAATGGTGAAAACATGGTATACAAATGCTATTTCATCAGCTTGTTGCTCAGTCTATCAATGCTTGGATAAGTCTTCAGTACGTACTTCAAGATCTTTGATCTAACACAAGCCAGGACATATTCCTTTCTGATTGAATCTATCATTTACCTATCACTTTACCATGGTTTGAAATCTACTCTTATCCTTCTTAAAACTGCTTCAAGGCAAGCAATTCACCAACGGTATTTGTCAATACCACATCAATCAATCAAAGGTGTTTCTCAACACCACCCTAATTAAACAACCAAACAAAGGTATTTTTCAATACCATTGATCAAGTCACATCTCATATCAACAAAAAAAAAGTGTTTCTTAAAAACTCATCCTTTTATCAACATGATCATATTGAATCTATCAATCAGAAACACAAGCACAAAAATGATCAGTCCTGTCCTATGCTTGCATGAATTTTGACTCCTAAGTAACTCTATGATGTATTTGTACTAGAGACACACTGAAAGAATTGGGATACTTTTCTTTGCATGACTGTTTGTTCTTTATCAGATTTTTGCTTATTATACTTCTCTCGAATGTTTTAATGATACTCTACTGAGTTAGAAACATAAAGATAGGGGGCATGATATTTTATTTGATTTCTACTTGTGATTGACTTAGGTTTTTGACAAGGTCTATGATGACACAATTAAAGCTACATGAATGACTCTAATTCTGAGACCAAAGAAAACACTTATGTTAGTTTAGGTTGCTATCTTTTATCAATTGTTGATTATCATATTTTTGAAAATGTTCCATGAGTCTTTGTACTAGAACATTGAAGAAAATATATGGTATTTTCTTTTGTTTGTTATATGTTTGTTAACGCAACTGATACTTAGGACATCATTATCTTCTATATCTTGATGCTTTTGTCAAATTGCAGTATCAAAATTAAGCTCAAATTAGTATTCATATCATCAGAGTAAATTAATTATTCGTGGTGATTGTACTAAAATCAAACATTTTTACATAAGTCATATTCATATTATCATAGTCACTTAAGCACTAGTGATGATTGTATGTACTTATATTCGATAAAAGTGATATTCATAGTGACATGATTACTTGCATATCAGTGTTGGTTATGTCAAAAATGGGGTACGCAAAAAGCTCAATGTTGAAACAAAAGCATAAAATGAATGACATGAAAATGAAAGTTGCACCTGCATTTGCATTTTAGAATTGCATTTCATTCTAGGAGTTGCATATCTTTTATATCATGTAATGCCAAGAATGGCTATCATGACACATATTGAAAAGAGGGAAAATTAAACTTCAAACATTCAAAGATATCATTTTCTTATGATTGAGTATTCTAAATCATTGAAATAAAAAAATCATCATTTTACATCTCCATTGTATAAACATTAAACTTCATACATATGCATCCATAGCATTAATATACCATCATATCTATGCATCAAAAACAAAAAAAATAAAATGCATCCATACATTTGCATCCAAAGCATACTGAAATAAAAGAGCATACTCATAGCATAATCATAATCATCTCATAAAGCATAAAATGTTAGTGATAAAAGATACAATGAGATCAAAACATGAGAATTTCATCATATATCAAATAATTTCCATGAGATACATCATCCAAAAACTTACCAAAATGGTGCTAGATCACAGATACATTAATACATCATCATCAAAAATGCAGATCAATAGCTCATAGTCAATCAAGACTGACTAGCTATATCATCCCCCGGTGGTCCATGAGGAGGAGCATCTGATCTAATCAGTCTGCCACCCTCTGACTATGCTGTCGCTCATGAAAAAGGAGTAACTCTAGTAGTAGGATCTGGTACCACTAAAAAATATGCAGCCTAATAATAAGATGCTCTACTACACTATGCTACAACATATCTTTGTGCAACATACAATGCTCTATCTTTATCATCTAGTTGAGCTTGTAAAAATTCTATATGAGTCTTTAACTAGCCTCTCTCTCTCTACGGAGATGTGAAATCAATGCTACCTCTATTGTAACCTATACTGGTGCACCTGTAGGTCTAGGTCCTAGTGCCTGTACACCTGAAGGAATAGTAGGACCTATACTTAGCTAAGGAGGAGGAGGAGTAATCACCTATGATCTAATCTATGCACCTGGTCGAATACTTGTGCTAACTCATCTAGTAACCCTTGTCTGAGGAGGAACCTATGAAGTAGTCACTCAGGTGGAAGAAAAAACATGTACCAAGGTAACCTATGTAACAGGAATCTGAGAAGAAGATGGAATATGTGAATAAATCTAAGAGGATGTAGGAACCTATCCTATAATCGGTATCTATGAAGAAGTTGGTGCCTGTGTAGCCACTGGTGGCATCGGTCCACCAATATGAACTCTAACCTATCTCTACTGACGACCATAGCCTCTGCAAGCACTATCATCACTACTCCTAGAATGTCTACGAGAGGGAGCCCTGGCAGCCCCACCACCTCTATCATCATCTCCTCCATCATCACCCTCATCTACCATAGCCAACACTGCCTCATCAGGAGAGGTCAATTGAGGGAATGGATGCTGTGCAAAATATGTTGTGAAATCAAGAGTCATATGCGCATCTATAATATCTGGTGTCAGCGACCATATCATAGGAGCTAATTGTTGATGATCAATTATAGCATGCTCATATACCAACCGGGGTACCCACTATGTCTACTCATCTTAGGTCCTAGCATATGTTTCCATACCCTGGGGCATAGGTTGTGTCATGCCATACAGTTGGAAGACATGAGTAACCATGAATCTCTCAACAATATACATAGTACAACCAATCAAGTATCTCTCTGTACAAACAAATGGCATCTCTCATCTTTCGCTCCTCCACTCCTCGTAATCTAAGGACACCAAATAAAAACTATCATATCATATAATTCTCATCTATAGTACTCTAAGTTTCCCAGGCGGGGCTACACCATATCTTCGGCATACATATACACATAAGGAAGTCCATCCTGTCAAGATCTAGATACTACTGGCCATGTAACAGGGATGTGCTCCTAGGCCCATATCTGTAATAGTATCAAACCCATAGAAAATGATCTATCATGATGATAGACCACCTGATGTAAATCATGATATAAGTGTGCAAGAAGATAGGTACCCCATGCTAGTCTATGTGGACTCTACATTAATTCCTCTAAACATCTACCCCATCCAACTGAAAAACCTTATGCACTCCAATCTGGAACAAGCAATCCACCAATGAGGCTAGCTAATACTCCTGGCAATGTAAGGCCCTGCCTCTCTAATCTCTCCCATGTAATATGATTCTCTACAACTAGCAGATCCTGAAATACTCGTATATAAGAATCTATACATGGTCATCCATAAAGATCATAGTAGGGAAACTCTCCCATCACAGGTATGCAAAGAATATGCCATACATCCTCTGGTGTCACTATGATCTCACCAGTAGGTAGGTGGAACGTGTTATGTTTTGAGTGCCATTGCTCTATCAATGCACTCAGTAAACTATGGTTTACTGCATACTCAGGCATGTCTAATAAGTATCTAAGACCACACCGAAATATGTCTTAGCAATCCTCAACAGAAAATTGATTAGTCAAAGAAAAAACACAAGAATATGGTGCTCGTGTCTCTAATGTGCCATGATCTCTCTACAAAAGGATAAAAAAGTGCAGAATTAGATTTGGGGAAAACAGGGATGTGAAAAATAGATATGTTCAATCGGTAGCTATTTTAACAGGGTTAGATTGACTAAGGCATTCATATTTTCTAAATTTTTGAACTTTAAATCTACATTTTGGGCTCACTGTCCCAAAAATGATATTCTAGGATCTTAAAATGATGTTTACTAAAAATGATGCTTAAATTACTGAAAGCGATATCTACTCCTAGAAATGATATCCAAAATACGGGAAATGCTAAAACAAAAACAAGAAATGATGCATACCGATAAATGCTAAAATGCAAACGGTAAATGATATAGTAAAGGCAAGAAACAATAAAATAAATAGAAAATGCTATCCTATTTACTGGAAATGATATTTTGTTGAAATCAAACAAAAACATCTAAAAACAAAGCAAGAACATGTACAAAATTCAAATTTTCAAAATAGGATTTCGACGACATAACACTAGCAGGTAGTGGGCAGGTCTCTGGTGTCGTCAGACGAGCTAGAATCGATGATCATACAAGGGAATCGACATCTTATCTATCTGAGGTCTACCAATATCTATCAGTGAATAGTTCAATTGAATAGTAATTTTGAATTATTACCCTATTTTAATCTCATTTTTGGGGTAATTAATTTCAAATTTTTAACCACAAACTATTCTTTGTCTATTGCACCTTTTTTGCTCTAACTTCGTCCTACGGAGTCTGATTTTGACCAAATGAAAAGTTGTATTTTCATGGTTTTGACCACTATCTTTTCTATTGGAATCAAAATCTTCATTCCAAGCTTATCATTCTTATTTAGATGTTTTTATCAAGAAATCAACCCAATTTCATGCCCATTTTGATTCCAAGGGGGCATTATTAATTATATCTAGTCAAGCGATCGTAATACCAATTTTTTTCAAACAATTGGGGCATTGTCAAAAATATAACTTGAATCTATAAGTGATCAAACAAATAAACCTCAACACAACTGGAGAATCTTCATCACGTATCAAATCAGTCTCAACATTATCAAATTTGGAATGAGTGATTTCATTGCTTCATATCAAATTGCTCACTCTTATCAAATTCAAGTTCTAAACATCTGTAGAGATATCAATTTCACCAAATCACATCAAATTGATATTATCTGCAGCTAAATCAATTGAAATTTAAAACAGTGATCAGTTTCAAAACATCACATCAAATTGATCATTTATTCAAATCTTTGCTAGAAATTAGTTTCATCACATCACAACAAACTGGTTGTCTAGTCAATCTTTCTGAACTATGTCTTGAAGATATCAGTTTCATTGCATCACAAAAAAATGGTATCGATCAAGATTTCAGACACCACTGTAACAGTAATTGATTTTGATTATGTGTTATTATCTTTATCAATCAGACAAGTGATCAGTTTCATCTCTTCACATCAAATTGATCTCCTGGTCATTACACTGATCTTTCAGTAATCAAGAATCTTCGATAGCTTCAATCACATTTTGTTCAATAAAGTTTAGAATCGATTTCTAATCATGAGTAGTTGTATCACTTTATATCCATCTATTTGATTTCTAATCAAAACTAGATGTTCTTTGAATCAACACGTTGATCGCACATCAATTCAAAGAGGGGCAAATGTAATCACCTGAAAATGGTCTAATAGATTCAAAAGCCCTAATCTGCAATTAAGTCCTCTAGGTCCTAACCAAGAATACCAATATCAAGCTAATCACAATTATATAATTAAACTAGATTGGTTTAAGTATATAATTCATCAAAAATAAATAATCCAAGATCACTCATCAAGAGGCATCCATCAAAAGCCATTAATTCTTCAATTAACCTTGAATGAATTAAATCAAATAAAAAAATTAAATACATGGTGAAAGCAATAAACTAAAAGGAATTAACTAAATCAAATAATTAAAATTCCTTCAACATGCCTCAAGGATAAATCCTCTAAACAATAGGAGGTAATCACTTGGATCAAGCAAGCTTCCATCTAAACCATCCCTCATGGATGCATCTCAACCAATGAATTCAAAATTCAAATTTTCCTTTTCCCTCCAATAATTCTCTATAAAAAGAAGCCATTCTAAGCTCATTACATATAGAATAAGAAGAATTTAAACATAGATATAATGTCAATTTCATTTTAGCTCATCTAGTTCATCATTTTTAGCATGCTAATCTAGTTCATTTGTATAATTTGATCAAAATTGTGCATAATTGAACATATTATTGAGCATTTTAGGCCTTTTGCAACAAATTTTCCATTTCATGATTGTCATTCTATGATCTAACATGCTTAATCTAAGAGCAATTCATAATTTAGAGTAGAATCTTCATGACTAGGAAGCAATAATTTGATTTCTCAAGGTTTTCTATTATTTCATTGATTTGATCTTACTAACCTTGGATATAATGAGTTATTGAGTGTTTGTGTGTAGTATACTTGTAGATACATAATAACACATCAGAATTCCAAATTCCTAGGCCATAAAGGGTCTCTGAATCCCTAATTAGTTAAGGGGGTTATGTGGAAGAATTTCATTTAAGATCAATTTTCCTTTAAAAAAAGGCTACAAGCCTAGTCTTGGTCTTGTTAAGAAACTATGTCTTTTGGGTTTCTTTTGAGTGAAAGAACCATTGGAACTAAATGGTAGGGACCTAAATAGACCACACCTATGAGCATAGGTCACCCCTGGTCATATTAGTCACTTCGGGGGTATTGTTGAGAATTTGGGTCAAGTGCTTGTGAAGCCAACCTTGGTAGTTGGTGTTGTAGGATTGGTGGAACCTAGTGATTAGGTTTCCATTGGGGTTTTTGGGTTGTGATAACCTTAACGAAGTCTTTTCCCACACTTTTGATAAGTTTGAAACACTTTGGCCTTGATAAGTTGGTATTTTGGGTGCATTGCCCTATTTTGAGTCACCTAGAGGCTTCTTGTTGCCCACTTTGCATCAAATAACCAAAGAGATGGGTAACAGAATTTCAAAAAAATGGTCATATTCTCTACACACCAAAAAGGAAGCAAGGGAGAGGGTACTTATCACACTTATGCCTCCCAAATCAAAGATAGAAGAAATCAAAGAAATAATGAAGAAGCACTCAAGTAAATTTGTAGCTAAGATAAGAGCTCACAAAATGCTAGAGGATAAATTTATAGAGCTAGACAACATGACCGAGGCCAAATGGAGATAGATCCTAGATCTACCAACAGAGTCAACAAGTCATGAGAATCAATTACTTCTCACCGATACACCTCATGTAGAGAACGAGAAAGATAAGGCAAGTCCTAAGCACATTGCTTTGGATAATGTAGATAATGCTGAGCCAGTTGACTTAGACAAAGTCATGGATGATCTTAACATTTAAGACATCACTTAGTATGATTCAAATAAACATCCTCAGAAAGAAGATGATGTGATTTTTATATCTCTTAAGGATCAAATGAAGCAACAAAAAATGGAGACCCAAGAAAATAAAGACATGGATGTTGTTGATGAAATATGGTCGAACACATCAATTATTGACATCACAGGACTAGACCATTCTGCTCAACTACACAAAGATGAAGATGTCACTACTCAAAAAACTAAAACTAATGAGAAGGACACAAATCAAGATGCAGCACAAGTGAACACTCAAGATAATATGTCAGTGTGGATAAAGGCAATAAATCTGCTAGAAGTTAGTGCAAAATCTAATGCAGCATATACAAACATACCCAAGGACAAGGGTGATGTAGAAACAAAGTAAACAACTGATGCACCAAAGGATACAACTGTAGAACAAGCTACAACTGATGATCAGAAAGACAATTCTACTGATCAGAATAAAGAAGAGGATAAACAAGTAGAAGAGGACAAGTAGAAGGAAAATGGTGAAGAGGCAAAGATAGATGCCTAGGAGAAGAAAATAGAAGAGAAATCTGTAGAGACATCCAAGGTTGATGGAGAGACATCTTCACCAAACTGATAGGTGAACCCTAAGTAGAAAACACAAGAAGCTTCTTCAACAAAGCCTTCACTGAGAACTTCAGATAAGACAAATGAACTAGAAATGGTAGTTCATACATCTGCGTCCACACAAATCTCAAGGAAGAAGAAGAGCAAGAATAAGAATCAAGTAACTCTGAATGAAATTATTGAGATTCCAGTTTGTGATCCTAGGACATTGGATCTAACTGAATTGACAAAGTATGCAAGACTTTGTGAAAGGAAAGCCATGCAGGACAAGTATAGAAAATCCACCAAAGAAGCGAAGGTACTTGAAGTTCCATGAGGAATACTTCAACAAATTGTACCTGATGTAGACATTGATCAAATATCCCCAATGCTTGATCAATTAGTGGTTTTCATAGATGCAATCACATCTCAAAACATAGATGCCCAGAAGGCCATGGAAGAAAGAATTGAAAATAAATATGAGTTCAAGTTAGCTGAAAAAATAAGCCAAGAAGTGGCATTGCAAAAGGTAAAGCTTTGTAAACTAGTTAGCATAGTAGATAAAATAATCTCAGAAGCTATTACCTTAATACAAAAGTTATGCATGTTAGATCAACTCACCAAGGAGTATATCGACAAGATAGCACAGATTGATGTTGATCTTCAAACAAGTGCACAAAGTCTCACGAACAGTGAAGAGGCAATCAAATTGCACAATGAGAAGCTCAAGCAAGCTCAAAAATTGAGACAAGACATTCTGATTGTAGAAACCAAGTTTAGAGATGAGGTAAATGAGCTTCAAGCACAACTCTTACCAACACTCTCATTATTGCAACAACATATGATAGAGGCAAGAGCACTAATTGCCACCCCAGAAATGTCTGTCCCAAATAGCATTTATGATATGCATGCAAAAATAGAGCTAGGGCACATGGCACTAGAAATCCTCAAAGAAAAATGGGAGAAAATGCTCAAAGATATCAAAACCACCCACTCCCAGATTCTTGACACATTGTAAGTTACACATTTTTTTCACAATTTTGATAACTTATAAGTTGTACATTTTTTTCATGAGTATCAAATAAAAGGGGAAATGATATGTACAGTCAACAGTAAAAGGGGAAATTAATGGAAGAAATTATTTGTATAGTCAGTCATTTGAAAGAGAAAAGAACATGGGAATGTATAGTATAAAGGAAAGAATACATGTACATATACTTATACTATACCGATGCATACAGTTAGGGGGAGTCATATAATGACAAGGATATATACATAGGTGTACATACTAAACACTTTAGTATTATGCACATATTGGTTTTTGATACTAAAGTCAAAGGGGGAGATTGAAGACATTATATTTTTCCATTAGTATATGCAAGGAAAAACATGATCTACACCATCGGTTTACAATACACCAACAGACAAGGCACAATACTACCCGATGCCAAGGTTGCCTGATAATGCAAAGTACAAAACATCCTGACAAACACTATTCAGTGTTACCCGATGACAAAAAGGACAAAGGAACCTGACGAGTAACCAACATTGCAACCCGACCATTTGTGTGTGTATGATTACACCTTCATGAAATTAGGATTAGAAACAACAACTCTATGGAAAGAAAATGCTATTTAATCTAAGAATTAAAGTTTAAAACCCATGAAATCTCATAGTTCTCTATCTAAGCTTTGTTAAGAGAGCTCTCAGTATTAATCTCTCCCAAGGACAATCCTAGAATGAGAAGTAAATGATAAACAATGCTCTAATCTAGCTCAAAATACTCCAAGATATGCTATAAACCAACAAATGCTTCTAAACATGATATTCTAAATGCTATGCAAATGCTGAAATATTATCAAAAGCTCTCAAATGCTCTCCAAATGCCTATAATAAGGATGCTTTGCTCT